>OZ005649.1:159409384-159454384 GCA_963930645.1 Salticus scenicus | reverse complement strand
CATCGTTTAGCAAATTAGATAACCCAGATCTGCGATAAATTCTCTGTCCGACGGTACCTGTTCGAAGTCCGTGCGACCGTTAGCGGCGGAGCTTTTGCGGTTTCAAGCAATTTCTCACAGACACACACACACACACACACACACGCGTACAGATTTTAATAATATAAGGAGATAGCTTGTCACTTATTAAAAAAAAAATATATTGCTACATCCACTCTTAAAGGGAAAAAAATGTATTCAATTTCTGTTTCATGTTTATAATTCATACAATAGTCAGTAGATGGCGATATCAATCAAATTTATCTTCCCAAATTTAGATTTTTATGCATGATTTTACTGTTAAATTAGTACAAATCCTACTTAAAATAAAACTAAAAAAGTCTGACAATCTTACATGTTTTAATCTCATGTTAAAATATTAACTCCTACAAATTCAATTACAAAATAATATTTTTTAAGTGTGGAATGAAAATAATGATTATATATGTTCTTAAATATGAAAACTAAAATTAATTTAATTATAAACTAAAATTAATTATTTAGTAATCATTAAAACAGCCAGTAAAATATTTTGATTGTTAACCTTTTTAGACAAATGATTTATAATGCCAAAACTGTATTTTGGAAAATATTTGTAAATGTTTTCCTTGAAGTTCAGAGAATAAGAATCATTCAAAGAGTATTTATTCGCTGTATCACCCGGCACTTCATCTACACATCAAGTATGCCCTGCCCGGAAGTCCTACTTCCTACTGCTCAAGCGCAGAAGTCTGGCGGTCTATAATATGGACCCGACTGCCGGGTTTCTAATCATAGCCTTTCGTAAATGTCAAACTTAAAGCTGACTTTAGAACATGTTATGTTGAAATATAGTTATGACTATTTCAGGGTATATTAAAAAAGAAATTTATAAATAAGAAATATATAAATAAGCACTTACTTGCAAACTTCCATTCTCACAGGTTGTGAAAACTTTTCTTGAACATTGATGATAATCCTCCATATACCAGCAAGGTTTTTCGCTCTCAGAGGCATGCCATATTTTATATCTACATCGCATGCATACTTTTCTTCGTTTTGTTCCGTCTCGTTAGTATTACTCTTCATAAAAGCAAATTTGTTTAGTGATGGTTCAAGATTCAACAACCTTTCTGCTAAGAAGGAATTGGATCTGATGGTGTACATTATGTCATTCCTAAAAAATAACATATAAGATTATATGAGAACATGCGCATTAAAGATTCCTTCAAATAGACCTGAAAATTGAAATTTTTTATATTACTCGCCAGCAGTGTTGCCAGATCTGGCGTATTTTTTATTCATTAATCACCACTAAATATTAATTATGACGGTTGCCTAATCACTAAGATTAATCGTCTATTATGTATATGAAATATTGGTGGAAATTCCAATGTTTTGCCCTGAATAGAATGTTTTGCCCTGAATTTTTTTGTGCGTGACGTCATCTGCGCTTTCTTTATTCCCTACTTTTCGAAATTTATGTGGTTGATGATCAAAATAAACCTTGTTCGAATTTTTTTATGAAAAATTTTTTAATCATCCAGTTTTCATAAATGGTTCGTTTTCTGCTCACCGATAATTATACTTTTGGGCGTCACCGAAGTGGAGGAGCAATCCTTTCTGTGGAGGATCAAAATTGTGATAGTGTGTCTCCGGACGTCCGGACCATCCCTAGGGTTGAGTCCCAGACCGTCGCCAGTTATCCGTAGCTCAGTACTAGCGTGGCGTTAAACCCAACCAACAAACCAACCAACCAATTTTGTGAAATCTATTCCAAGATCATTGATTTTTGTGAAGGAAGACTACAGAAAATGCCTTTTTGTTAATTCCTAAGTGCGTTAGAGTCTCACTTAAATTCTTACAGTGGATTTATGAGCTTGCGGAGGTTTTTAGCGTTCGACTTTCATAGTGTGTTTGATTCCGATAATTTAAAGGCTTTAGGAAGGAATCATTTTTGGACAAAATCGTCAGGGAAGGATGAATGAATGAGTATGATTAACATCGCATTAGAGCTAGGCAGTGGGCAATTGGCGACAGTCTACTGCAAGAAAAGTATTGATTAAAAAACCAACAGGTATTAATTATTATTATGCATTAAAAAGTTTTATATATTTACATTGAAATGTAATTTGAAAATATATTTTACCAATAGCTTTTAATTTAAGTAATTTTTAAAATGAAAATCGAAATGGCCAATTACTAACATAACTATGATCATTTGCTGGATGTTACTAATAAATTACAAGCAAAATCGCATTTTGAAACTGTTAATGGAAATAACATAAAATGTTGAAAGAGAACGAAGAAATGGTTCTCAGTTGTTAATCCTCATATATTGATTATTACTTAGAAAAAATTCTACAAATGTTATCAATGATTATATTACAAAATAAGATAAAACTTTAAAAAATTTCCACTTAAATGGTCAATTACTAATCTTTTCACTCTACAAGAAAGTTCACCAGCGGCAAATATGTTTCCAGAAAAGTTTCAGCAAAATTCAGATTATGTTTTTATATTACAACACTAGCAGGCTACGTCCGCTTCGCTGGTCACTGTTTTTAAATGAATCACTATAATTAATAAATTCTCAAAATTACATTAATTTTTATCATGTGGAAAAAAGAGAAAAAAAAAATTGATCGGGAAAAATGTCACACCAGGTCCCCACTGCCTTCGGCAGCGAAGGCCACTGGGCGCTGCGCACGCGCATTTATGTTTGACACTCTTAATGAATCAACATAGTATTGTAAGAAAGAAACATAAATATAAAATACAAAAATAATTTTCTCTCATCGGTAGAACAATCGGTCCGAGCCCCCACTGACTGCGGTAGCGTATACACGCGCGCACGGCGTGCGTGTTCCTTCACTCACCGTTCTTGCTCTTCTTAATCATTTTACACTTTCAAAAATATCCGCGATCGTTTTCTCGGGGTTTTAAACCTAATAATACTAATTTCCAACGTTCTATCAGAATTTGTTTATTTTTGCCCCTGCGCCCGTCCCTCTATCCGCCCCTCGTAATAATTCTACTTTCGAAAATATCCGCATTCGATTTATCGGGCCCTAAAACCTAATAATACTAAGTTTCAACGCTCTAATTCTTATTTCTATATTTTTGCCCCTTTGCTCCTCCCCCTTCCCGTCTATCTTAATAATTTTAGAAATTCGAAAATATCCGCAATCGATTTGTAGGTATCAAAAACCCCTATGTACCACTTTTGAACGATCTAACTCTAATTTTATTTTTTTGCCCCTCTGCCTTCCCCTTCACGCTCCTCCTAATAACTTTACAGATTCGAAAATATCCGCAATAGATTTGTAGGTATCAAAAACACCTATGTACCAATTTTGAACGATCTAACTCTATTTTTATTTTTATTTTTGCCCCTTCGCTCCCCCTTCCCGCCCCTCCTAATAACTTTACACTTTCGAAAATATCCTCATTCGACTTACAGGCCTCTAAAACCTATCTGTACCAATTTTGAACGGTCTAACTGTATTTCTATTTCTATTTCTATTATTTATTTATTTATTTATTTATTTATTATTATTATTATTATTTTTTTTTTTTTTGCCTCTCCCACCCCACCTGGGACAAATTTCTAAAATTCCAGAAATTAGTTTTTAGGTATTTGTGTGAGCTATATTTTAGAGCAAAAATATCACATATATCTTTTTTTTGTTTTTTTGATGTTGTTTGTGATATAAAGGATTATTTGAAATCACGTGGGGGCTGAATTTCTAAAATTACAGAAATTAGTTTTTAGATATTTGTATTAGCTATATTTTAGAACAAAAATTTCACGTATATCTGTTTTTTTTTTTTTTTTTCTTTTTTTCTTTTTTGAGATATATAGGATTATGTGAAACCACGTTTTGTGCATGTGGAATTGCGTTTTGCCCCCCTCCCCCCCCCTCCTTGGGGACCGAATTTCTAAAATTCCAGAAATTGGTTTTCAGATATTTTATGTTACCTATATTTTAAATTAAAACTTTTACGGATACCTGTTTTTTTTTTTTTCTTTTTCTTTTTCTTTTTTTTTTTTTTTTTTTTTTTTTTTTTGAGATATGAAGAATATTGTGAAATCACGTTTTGCTCTCCCTGCTCCCTTGGGGGCGAATTTTGTAAAATCACTTCTCAGTGGATGTCTACATCATAGAAGGAACATTGCCACAAAATTTTCTGCTTCTAGGTTCAGGGGTTTTGTCTGAGCGATGCTGAATCACTCACTCCGGACAAACGATTTTATAAAGACTATAATTTGCATTTTTATCTAATATAAGAGCATATAATTTTTATTAAAAATAAGGCATAGAGTAACCAAAATGTGTCGATTTCTAAAAAATCTGTTGTGAAACAACCACACGACTTCCATTACACGTATTGTATTATATTATATGCATTTTTTAGCGATATTATATGCATTTTTTGGAATTTTCGAGTAAAAGAAACTTGATACACGTGTAAAGACATATAAAACAGAATTTACATAGCGAGTTAAAAAAATAAGAAAATAATAATAATAATAATAATAATAATAATAGAGTTATTTTTTTAAACAATAATTTCCAAGATCTAAAACCGAAATATCTAATCAGGATGACCGTTAATTTTCCCCGTAAAACATAAGAAAGGGTATCTAAAATGGATTTATGTAGCAATTTTCTAGAAAATCGTTAGAGCCGTTTTTGAAATACCAACTTTTACCAAAACTTGGCATACTCAATTATTGGCCGGAAAACAATAATTGCATGCAAAAGGATATTTAAAAGGGAGTTAATAGGGCGAGTTTGAAAAAAAAAAAAAGAAAAAAAAATGAGTGCAGGCGTTTTTAAGGGAACTCACTTCCGAGGCCTGAAATCGAGCTATTTATAGAGAACGTCTATCAATTTTCCTAAACTAACCAACTATATAATTCGAAAGGACATCCAATAAAGTGTTTATATTAGAACTTTGATGAAAATCGTTAGAGCCGTTTTTGAGATACGGACTTACGGACCCATTTCCGGTTTTCTAATTTTCACCAAAATTTGGAAAATTCATCTGTACACCAGACCTGTATCAATTCTAAAGTTTCGTGGTTCTGTCTTTACTAGTTTCGGAGATATGATAGTTAGAAAATTCCCCACATACATACACACATACACACATACACACACTGACCAATTGCCCCAAACTACGTTTTTGGACTTAGGAGGCCTTAAAACGTGTAAATCAGGTGAAATCTCAATATCGAATTTTTGGACCGAATACAGTACATTCCATTACCTAAGGTAGTAGGGTAATGGAAGTAAAAATATCGACCTCGGAGATAAAATGTTTTATCCCGTCAGACACAAAGGCTTATCAAATTCAATCAAAGTAAAATATGATTTTTTTCTGTAGTTATTATAGATATTAATCTCTCCTAAAATTAGTGGCTATGTTAATATCTGTATCATGTTTAATTATCCAGGCGTTTCTAACAGCTTATCTATATTAATAAAATCAGAGTTTTGTCTGTAAATTTGTCGGAATCGAAAAATTTTGCGATATCTTCACGTTTTACACCCCATGAAAGCCGAAAATGACTTCAGAAAATTTTGCCTGTGTGTGTGTGTGTGTGTGTCTGTGTGTATGTCATCGTGTCCGAATGTCGCTTTTTTTGTCCGGGCATCACTCGAGAACGGCTGGACGGAATTCAACGACGTTTGGCAGGAATTTAGGTCTTCACCCAACTTAAAATTATATCTATCAACTTTTCGGAAATTCCCCCCCCCCGTTCCCCCCTAGGGGGTAAAAGACTAAAACACGTTTGTCCGGGCATCACTTGAGAACGGCTGGTCGGAATTCAACGACGCTTGGCAGGAATTTAGGTCTTCACCCAACTTAAAATTATATCTATCAACTTTTTGGAAATCCCCCCCCCGTTCCCCCCTAGGGGGTAAAAGACTAAATCACGTTTGTCCGGGCATCACTCGAGAATGGCTGGACGGAATTCAACGGCGCTTGGCAGAAACTTAGGTCTTCACCCAACTTGAAATTATATATATAGAAATTTTCAAAATTATAATTAGTGTTTAAATTGTGGGTAAAAAACGCCTGCGCATGCGCCATAAATATCTTTTCACTAAAATGCTTTGAATGAAAAAATGAAATATAAAAATAAATTTTTAAGTTAAAGACTTTTGTATTCGCGTGATTTTCACTACAAATTATGAAAAGATTGAAATGAAGTGTTGCCATCTAAGTTTCATACTTTAGTTAATTTTAAAAAATCTAATTGTCGTATCGAAAAACTGTTTACACCCCAGGATTCAGAAAAATCACCTCTTTCATTTGGTACTGAATTTGTAATGATAGGTCCGATATTTCTAATTTATTTTTCCCTTTATCCGTTTTTACGTTGCCACTTAAATTTCATACTTTAGTTATTTTTTAAAAATCTAATTGTCGCATCGAAAAACTGTTTGAACCCCTCGATTCAGCAAAATCGCCCCTTTCATTCGGTATCAAATTTATAAATATAGGTCTGATATTTCTAATTTATTTTACCCTTTTTCCGTTTTCAATCCAGATTCGATATGGAACAGCTTTAGTATTGGATCCCTTTGGCAAAATTTGAAATTGGGCACCGAAGTAGCTCGGACGTTTCTCGCCAAGATCTTTAATTGCACAATTGAGATAGCCAATTCAGTTCATCGCAAAAATGGCTTAAAATAGTTAAAGTCACCAAAGGGTTCCGATACTTAAGCTGTGCTTTTTGTATTTATTAGTGCTAGAGGCCTATTTCAGTCGGTACAGTTGTCGAATTTTTATAGGTCACTCTTAATTAGTGCTAGAGGCCTATTTCAGTCGGTTTATTGAATGGGGATTTATTGAATGAAGGCCCCCCAAGGCAGAACTTTGACATGAGTCCCCCCCCAGGCCCAACTTTGACATGACTCCCCCCCAAGGTACCCCTATTTCAGTCGGTACAGCGTTGTCGAATTTTTATAATACACTCTTAATAGTGCTAAGGGCCTATTTCAGTCGGTTTATTGAATGGGGATTTATTGAATGAAGTCCCGCCAAGGCACAACTTTGACATGAGTCCCCCCCCCAAGGTACCCCTATTTCAGTCGGTACAGCGTTGTCGAATTTTTATAATACACTCTTAATTGTGCTAAGGGCCTATTTCAGTCGGTTTATTGAATGGGGATTTATTGAATGAAGTCCCCTCCAAGGCCCAACTTTGACATGAGTCCCCCCCAGGCCCAACTTTGACATGAGTCCCCCCCATGGTACAACTTTGACATGAGTCCCCCCAAGGCCCAACTTTGACATGAGTCCCCCCCAGGCCCAACTTTGACATGAGTCCCCCCCAAGGTACAACTTTGACATGAGTCCCCCGAAGGCCCAACTTTGACATGAGTCCCCCCCAGGCCCAACTTTGACATGAGTCCCCCCAAGGCCCAACTTTGACATGAGTCCCCCCAAGGTACAACTTTGACATGAGTCCCCCCCAAGGCACACCTTTGACATGAGTCCTCCCAAGGCCCAACTTTGACATGAGTTCCCCCCCAGGCCCAACTTTGACATGAGTCCCCCCAAGGTCCAACTTTGACATGAGTCCCCCACAAGGTACAACTTTGACATGAGTTCCCCCCGCAAGGCACACCTTTGACATGAGTCCCCCCAAGGCACCCCCCCTCATTTGGAAAAAGAGAAAAAACGTTGTTTTGCGGCTATAAGACAGTTTGGACTTCCAACGTTATTTGTTACAATATCTGCAGCTGTACAATATCTGTAGGCCTCTGGCACTAAATTAAAATCTGTCAATGTCAGATTTTCATGTTTTAAATAATGAAATAATGTCGTGTCTGTATAATTTTTATTTTTTATTTATAATACTGTCTATTAAAGACTTCTGTGGTCACGAAATTTGGTGCGTAAATTGTTTGTATGCATCCGGCACTTATTGTAACTTCATTTCACGAAATTCGAAATCCCCCCCCCCCTTCTCGGAGTCGGATGTCAATAAACATGTGTAAAAACATGTTTTTCCGTTTGAATTAGCTTTGAATTATCTTAGAATGGCGAATTTTGGTGTGTGGATATTGATTAAGTGCACGCATTATGTACATTAGTGGGATTTTGCAAAACTTCGAACTCACCCGCTGAGGGTGGGGAAGTAAGAAGTGGGTAAGTTGTGCCGAAGACAGTGGAGACCCAGACTCCTCACTTTGCGAGCGAGAAAACCTCTACCACTCACAGCGAGAACTTAGGTTATTAATAAAGATATAGCATTTTGACAAATCCTTTAAGTTTAACGTCCAGCGAAGCGGGCAAAGCCTGCTAGTTGATCATATTTATTTTCCGATGGCGAACAACAGAATATTTACAGTACTGTAGCACTCCCATTTTAAAATAAGTTTTTATTATTTATTTATTTATTTACTTTTTCCAAATATTAATAATAATAATAATATCTTCTCATTAATAAAAGTCCAAATTTACCGAAACTATGTCATTGCTACAGAAATGTACTGAAATAAATAAATAAATAAATAATTTTTTATCGTTGGTTTCAAGGAATGAATAATATAATGGAAGAAGGATCATTCAGATGAAAAATATGGCGTCAGAATTGCAACAAAGTATTGAGAAAAAAATAAATTTTATCCATGATCAGAAATAAATAAAATAAGTTTACGAGATAATTTAAAAGAACAAATGTAAAAAAAAGCCACGTAATGACCGCATTTGGCAGTTTTCTTTCTGGGGCCCGCTAAAATCCGCCAAATTTTGATAAAAATATTTAGCTAAATTAGAGGAGGGAAAATTAAAAAAAAAAAAAGAAAAAAAAGTTAAAATGATTATATTAAATTAAAAAAAATAATAATAATAACATTTGGAAATATGGACCATCTTCGACCAAGTGTCGAAGGCCAAATAGTTAATAATAATAATTTAAAGATTAAATGAAAAAAAATGAAATCAAAATTACCATTATTAGATTGTTTCCAGTCAATTTGGGAGTCCAAAAGTTTTAGCATAAAACTCTGCTTACCTTTTTAGTAAATAGACCATGGATTGAATTATTTTTCTGCCAAAATTTTCTAAGATTTAAAAACATTTCTGATCGATGAATAACTAAAATATATATTATATAAAGACAATTTAAAAAAATATACTCTATAACAAAAAAAAAAAAAAAAAAAAAAAAACCGACGCACCAAGAAGGAGTAATGCAAACTGGACACAAATTGACATACATACAGGTTTCGATGGAAAATGCAAAATTTTAAAGTTTGGCTGCCATCGAATGAGCATGTGACACTGCAGTGCATCATAACTGCGCAATTGGCAGAATATTAAAAATGAGAAAATTTGATTCCAGGTCATAAAATCTTCGAGAATTTTATTCCGTCTGTTCAGAAAGACAGTAACTATGCCTCGCATACAGGTGCACAAACAACAGGCATAGATGTCAGCATTTGAATGTGGTGTGTAGTTGGACTCAAAGAAGCTGGTTGGTCTAATCTGCAATTTTTTTAACAATTGGATAGGAGCGATAGATGATATTGACAGGATGGAATTAGATTATATTGACAGGAATGGGTGAACCATGGCCGAACACAACGTCAGGGAGGAAGCGGTCGGCCTAAAGAGAGGACAGAAAGTGAGAACCAGTCAATCGTAAAGCGGTACTCAAAGCTTCAATTCATCATTATTGTCGATCCTACGTGCAACTGGTACTTCAGTGACTTCAAAGACCCTTAACAGGCGGCTCAGTGAAATGGGGTTGAGCTAAGTCCCCGGATCTCTCTTCCACTGAGGACGTTTGAAGCATCATAAAAAGGGTCCTACAACCAGCTTGGGATTTTGCCAATATAACACAACAATTAGGCAGAATTCGGAACGATACTTCACAGGAGCAGATCTGCCAACTCTATCAATTAATACCAAGCCGAATAACTGCGTATATAAGGGCTAGAAGTGGACCAACGCGTTATTGACATGTTTACTTTGTGAGGCTCTTTCTCTTGATTAAATCATTAAAATTTTCTGAAACTGTAATCAATTGTTTTTCTCTACATGTATATCACATCTACCAATTTTTGTCCCATTCAGATAAATCCTTCTTGGTGCGTCTTTTTTTTTTTTTTAGAGTGTATATCATGGAAACTGTAGTAATCCAAACTGAATGATTATACTTTAGATCGATTTATTCATTTCATAAATATTCCTATATTTATTTCATCGCAATTCTCATGTTTTGTATAAATAAATAAATAATAATAATAATACATAGTTATTCCATATTTATTCCCAAGGAGAAAAAGAAAAAGCGCTCTTTGAACTTGTTTATTATGAAGAATTGAAGCAAACTGAACATCCTTAAATAAAAGCAGAAAATTGTTTCTTATGCCCTTTCAAATACACTTTATACAGCGCAGTTTCAATCTTCGTTTTTGATAGTGCTGTACAATTGTTCGAACAGATTCCAGAAAGATTCTAAAATTTGTTTTCATATGTGAATAATTCTTACGTATCAGGCCACACTCATCAGGCCTTCTAATTTCAAAATTTGTTTATTTATGAATTTTTAAATTTCATGAATAATAAAAAATAAAATTCTATGTAAAATAAAATTCGTAGTTTTATAATGTCTAGATTTAAAAAAAAAAAAAAAAGAAAGAAAGAAAGAAGAAGAATTAATTGTTCATTTTGTTCCATTTCGACATAGGGGAAGCCGGGGTAATAAGAGACAAAAGGGGTAACAAGAGACAAAAAATATTAATAAAATCTATACTATTAATCTAAATAACTTGAAATAAATATCTCGTATTAATTGCATTAAATGGACTCCTCGTGATTTTTTAGGTGATTTTTGAACTTAAATTTTTTGTTAATTTTGTTTTTTAAATTTTCCTTAAATCCTTGTCTCTAATAACCCCACGTGGGGTAATAAGAGACCAGGCTTGTAACTGTCCATATATAACAATGTAAAATCATGTGGGATGATAAAAGACATCTGGAAACAATTCTGAATCAGCCAATAGTTTTTAATTTTTATTATTTACATCCATCCAAAAAATATGTTTTCTCGAAAATTAACTGTCATAAATGTGTTTGTGAAATTTATTTATTTTAATATTAGGTCCTAAATAATATAATATTGCACTTAATGATAGTTCTACAGTCGGTAACAAAAGTGTCCGAACACTAGCCAAAATTCCTATGTAAAAAAAGTACACTTCATACGGTTTTGTTAAATAAATCCTTATCGAATCCTGTTCTTACACTGACTAAGAACAGGATTCGACAAGGATTTATTTAACAAAACCGTATGAAGTGTACTTTTTTTACATAGGAATTTTTGCTAGTGTTCGGACACTTTTGTTACCGACTGTACATAATCAATATAACCTAGGGATTAACCAAAAACATCAATATACTTTTTAAAATGGGCAGAAAATATTTTACCCATTTTCTAAAGTGTAGGCAAAAAAGACGTATCTTTGATGTGTATACAAGTGAACAAAATGTTATAAAGATTTTTCTAGTAATTATAAATGAACTTATTTATTATGTAATGAAGTATTAATGACTAAATACTAACTTATACACATTCAAAACATAAATTTACATAATCATAACAACTAAAGATGGTCTAGCCAAATCAGTAAAACTGCTTTTTGATTTAAAGTGAAAAAAAAAAAAAAAGTTCTCTTGGTAAACTTAAACTGGGCCTAACACTTGGTAAACTCTTCGTAAACTAGTCAGGCACAATTAACAGAAACTACAATGGGGGGTGGGGGGGGGGCACAATAATTAACAGTGGGGATAATAAGAGACTCATGTCTCTTATTACCCCCACAAAAAATAAAAATGGGGTAATAAGAAACATGCCTAGAACATGTAAATAAATAATGCTTTCTAGGTTTTAAAAAATTGTACATCAAAGTCATAGTCTTGGTCAAAAGGTTACACATTAATAAATTCCAAACATCTTACCTACAAAAAAAAAAAAAATAAATAAAGAAAAATAAAGAAAAATTTAGAAAAAGTCACGAACTTTCAGGGTAAGTTCAAAGTGAAGGTTCTTTTTCGTCGTATAAAAAGAATTCAAAATGTGTTATAAACTTCTCAATAAGTGTATTGTAGTAAAGAATACACATGATACTTAATATTACATATTTTTAAAGTTGTCTAAGTATATTTTTTGGTGGGATTTTTGACTGCGTCTCTTATAACCCCTGTCTCTTATTACCCCGGCTTCCCCTACTTAATTAAGTTTATTTACTAATGGTATGACACTTTATCTATTTATACTGTTTTTACTCCATGACTTATAAAGGAAAAAAAAAGTAAGAATAAATGATTTCTTAAAACAATTTTTGTAGGGAAAGTCGATCAATTAGCGTTATATTTGCATCATTTTGATCGACTTAATGTAAGCAAAAGATGAATGTGCGTGATCAACCAGTATTCAGGAAGAAAAGATTTCAAAATAAAATTTCAAATAATACACTTAAAAAAAAAAAAAAAAAACAGTTTTGCCTAGTTTGAGTTAGTTTGAAAACAATTTACGAATCATTTAGCATTACGATTCATTGTTTATCATTTAGATTTCCAAAAAAATGAAATAAGAAAGAGCGAAATTTTGAGAAAAGAGAGAAATTTTTCCTCTCAAAAACCATTAAAAAAAAGAAAAAAAACTGTGAAAATTGACAAATTTTTACGGAACAAATTTTTACGGAAATTTTATTTTTTATTATCAATTAAAATGCGGTTCGTATTAGTTCAAATAATTACGACAAGTTCTAACTGTGTAAACAAACGCGCATCGTTTTACACAATGCCCTTTAAATTCCGTTTTGCCTTTACTATGGCGGCTTTCAATTTTCTTTAAAATGGCGACTAGTTAAGTACTATATTTCTTGTACCTCGTTGTTTATCCCTCTATGTTGTATACGTTTTCATAATTTCTTCTTGTTATTTTTTTTTTTCATGATTTAATACTAGATGGAAGCAAATTTGTTAACAAAGTTTGGCCCTTTGAGTTTATTACTCCATTGTCCCTTTTTTTATGCTAGGGCCAATTAGAACAAGATCTACTGCTTAAAGTGAATTTCAAATCATTACAAATATACACGCTTGATCTGGGATTCGAACCTGGCACTTGTTAAGTGAAGCGCAGAGCACTACTGAACCACCAGATCGAGTTTCATAAAGGAAGATTATTATAAATCCAGCTATTATTAATATAATTAATGTTAAAAGAGAAATACTCAGGTTAAAAAAAAAAAAAAAAAATTAATAACAAAACGCGGGAAAAACACAATTAACCAGTAAATTCAAGGATATAACAAATTCGAAATTTCTAAAGAATTTTTCATTAGTGCAAAGAAAAATGAAACAGTTAAATCTAAATTTAAGTCTAAATTTTTCGCACCAGTAAAGTTTTAGAGTAATATTCTCCAAATGCAATCACGATTAAATAAGAACAAAGCTACTCTAAAAAGATACTGGTGTGAAAAAGACGGCGGGCTAACAATACTACGGAATATTAATTAATTTGTTGGCAAGTATGGTTATAGGTCACCATATTCGAACCCTATTGTTTTTTTTTTTTTTTTTTACAGGAACACAAAGAAAAGTTCTTTATCTTTATGGCTATGGGCTCAAAATCTTTAAAGTGCGATAGCTTCTAAACATTTTATTGAATGAACTGAAAATTTATGCACGTGTTATAGGTCACAGTTGAACGAATTGCATCGATTTTGGATGAATCTAAACACTTATGGTTTGTTTACAGGGACACAAAGAAAAATTCTATATCATGATGGCCTACGGACTCAAATTATTTAAAATGCGATAGCATCTAAACGCTTTATTCGATTCATTCGAAAATTTATATACATGTTATAGGTTTTGGTGAATCTAGCATTTATAGATGCAATGAAAAATTCTTTATCATTATGAACTATCGACTCATGTTATTTGAAATGTGCAATAGCGTTGAATTAAATAATCAAACACCCTATTATAATTTTCTGATTTGTTTATTTAATGACTACTTTTAATTTAATTTATTTAAACAACCGTTGATTACTTAATGTTCGGAAAGTCTAGTGAAGTCACTCCAGATTTTTACTCGTATATGTTGTTACATTGGGTTATTTACGTTTTGATAAATGGATGCAATATAATTTCTTTTTTTCAATTCCTACTATTAGTTCACACTCTCCCTATATCTTGTACAAATCTTGCAATCGATTTTTAACAAACTTCCCGACTAGCTAGAAATGTGAAACTTTCAGGATTGCTCAGAACACGGTGACAACACAATACTTCGAAATCCGATTTTCGAATTTTTGATTAGTTTTCTTATAATTAATTAAAATATGAAAATAATAACATACTAATAGCGTTACAATAGCCAATAAAATATTAGCTATAATTTAATTGTTGCCAAAAAAAATTTCCGAGTCCATTTTCTTTCGACATAAAAATAAATACACTTAATTAAACATGAACATTAAAAAAATATAAAAAGTTAAATTATGCACTTCACAAAAATTGACGTCATTATCACTTTAAAAAATTTATGCACATGGATAAGAGCTCTATGATTCATCAAAAAATTTAAAACATGGTATATAAAAAGTTTTTTTTATCTTATAATTATTTTTATTTCATTTTTCATGTGCGCTTTTTATTTCCTAATTCAAAATTATTAAAAATAAAAAAAAACGTTTTCGATAGTGTTTGTAAGAACTGACTTAATTTTTTTTCTTTTTATATTACTTGTTAATAAATACTTTAACTGAAAATTGTCGATTTATTTTGTTATTTTATAATAATGATCTACTCCACCTTTTATCTACATTTTGACAAGTTAGCATGTAAGGAATATACGCACATGTTTAAGCAGCGATTAATTCTTGTAATACTTAATCAGCTGTTTTTTAGTGAATAAAACTTTTATTTGAATTTTTTTTTTTTAATTTTATACGAAAAGAACTTACAAAATACGTTCATTTATAATTACCCTACCATTTTAAGCTGGTAGATTTTTATTTTTTTATTCAGTTCACACTGATGAAACATCAACAAATTCTTTATCACCTTGTCGGAAAAATACTAGGTGATATGTCTAGTTTACAACAAAAGTTGTATTTGTTTTAAAGGAACTGCTTCAGGTTACTTATAATTCAAAATGATTTGGATTCTTTTCATGTAATTGTTGTAACAGGGGGAAATTTAGTGTGTGTTTTGCGAACAAATTCGTAAAAAATAACGTAGTTACGTCCGGTATCGCAAGGTCCGTTTAGCATTTATTCCAGCATATCGAAGCATAAAAATTAAAAGTACTAAAATTTTATGGAAGTGCTTGGTTACATAATGCTTTCTCTTGTTTACCTTTCTACAACAACTGAAAGAACATGCAGAAAGCAAGCAGAGTGTGAAACCAGCATGAAAAGATAGAATAAGAAGGAAAAGGAAGAAAAGGTGAAACCGAATTCAACATCGAAACCCTCTTTTTCTTTTGTTGTTGTTGTTGTTTCAAAACTGCCCACTTCTTAAATAGCCATTTGTTAAAAGGGCATTTAATCACGATTTTCGTAATGTCTTTTAATGTAAAATCAACAAAGCATGACTTAGACCAGAGAAGTTCTTTGAAGATTACGCCCTCTAGCGAAAAAATTACGATACTGTCATTAAGTTCCAATGTTTCATTAAAATATTCATAAAGATGCTTTAATATAATGCTACATTAAATATTACATATTTTTGTGAATACATCACATTACACAAAAGAGAAAGAAACAGAAAATTTATATTAAAATAATAGTTTTTGAAGATCTTCTAAGAGAAACAAATAGAAAATTTATACGAAAACTTAAATCCTTTAGAATTCGTTCATATAAAAATATTCAGTTAAATACTTTTAATTTACAATCCATTATGTTTTAGAGTATCGATTTCATATTTTATGCATGCAAATTATAAAAATGTATGGAACTCCAATAATCATAATTGAAATATTTTATGCGTGCATGACATAAAATTTAAACTCAGAATGAAAAACTGTTTTATTACAGGAAACAGAATATATGGAAATAATAATAATAGCAACAACTCTTCAATATTTTATATTTATAACATTCTTACATTTCTTAATCTAACAACTTAGAAGTTGGAATTTAAAGCTAAAACCGACTCGGATGTATGTATCACTGTTAAAAGAAATAAAAAAGCCTTCAGAAAACCAACCCTGTTGAAAGTTTGTCAGGACAAATCGAAACCCTAATTTTCTTTGAGAAAACTGGACAACTACATATTTCTTAAAATTGATCGACAATTTACTTTTCCGCATAATTTTTAAGTAAATGAACATATTAACATAACATTTGGATAACATCTCTGTTATCAAATAACTAATCGAATTTTATGTAACTTTCATGTTTGTTAAATCGATATTAATTCAAGTTTTCGCAAAAGTATGCTTTTGAAGGAAGAAAAATTTAAACGAATTAGAAAAGGAAAATAAATAAGACATTGTGTTAAGAATGTATTACTAATACATTGTAAAAAAAAAAAAAAAAAAAAAATGCACACTAGAGTACAGTTAGTGAATGGCAAAAAGTGTTCGAATCATTCACTCTGTCTAAAAATAATGTTATGCTCCTAAACCTGTCAAAATTTTTTTCCCGAAAAATAGAAGTGAAATTTAATCAACTGTCAAAACTTTGAATTTTACAGCAATTTGTTATAAATACAGGTACTGGACTTTTTTTCTCGAAGAAGGGAGCTAGTCGTATGACGGTCAATTTTCTGAATTTTACTAAATTTCTTAAGAGTGTAGATGAAGATTCACATTTTAAATAAAAATGTAAGCTAAATTAAACACTTTCTTCTTTTTACTTTCATTACCCGACTACCGTAAGTAACGGAAATATTGTATTCGGTCCGAAAAATCGATATCGAGTTTTCACCTGATTTACATGTTTTAAGGTCTCCTGAGTCCAAACAAGTAGTCGTTGGCAGTTGGTCAGTGTGTGTGTGTGTATGTATGTATGTGGGGAACCTTCTGACTATCATATCTCCGAAACTAATAAAGATAGAACTACGTCAGAATTGAGACAGGTCTGGTACATATGAATTTTCGAAATTTTGGTGAAAATTGGAAAATTGGAAATAGAACATCGGAAATCGGAAGTGCTACCGTAAGTCTATATCTCAAAAACAGCTCTAATGATTTCTTCTAAATTGCTATATAAACACTCTATTAGATGTCCTTTCGAATGATATATTTGATTAGTTGAGGAAAATTGATAGGCGTCCTGTATAAATAGCTGAATTTCAGGTACTGCGAGTGGATTCCTTTCAAAACGGCTGTATAGATTTTTTTCAAACTTGCCATATTAACCGCCTTTTAAATATACTTTTGTATGTAATTATTGTTTTCCGGTCAATAACTGAGTATGCCAAGTTTTGGCATAATTCGGTATCTCAAAAACGTCTCTAATGATTTTCTTGAAAATTGTTACATAAATCCATTTTAGATATCCTTTCTTATGTATTACGTGGTTATTAAAGGAAAATTAACAGTCATCCTGATTAGGTGGATCAGTTTTAGATGTGGGAAATTAATGTTTCGAAAAATGGCTAAACCGATTTTTTTTTTCTTCTTACTATTTTGAAATTCGCTAATCTATTTTATGTATCTTTACATGTGTATAAGCTTTCTCTTACCAGAAAACTTTTAGGTGTCAAATTTGTTAGGTCAGTTTTATGTCTTCTGATCATATTATATCCAAAAAAAAAAAAAAATGCATATAATACATGTAATAGTAAGTAATGGAAGTCGTGTGATTGTTTCACACCAAATTTTTTTTATATATTTGAATAACATTATAAAAAATTTACATAGATGAAATTTGTATATGATGTTCATTTAAAATTATTTTTTTGCACTTATGTTATTCTGGCAGTGTTTATAATTAGCAAATTAATAATTATGTTTGTTCAAAAATACTGTTGAGGAAGAAGAATAAGTAGAAGGGAAAAAAAAAAATGAATAAAGATAAAAAAAACCAGTTTTAATTCAACATTTTGAAACATCTGTTTTATTACCAAACTACACCGCTAAAAATTTCTATTAATTTACTGAAATTTTTATCCAGAGTTTATGTAAATTAACAATGATTCTTAGTTAAAAGTAAATTATAGAGATTCTCAATCCTTTATTCTGTATTTTTATCGATTTTTATTAATTAACTTCTTAATAAAAATCAAAAGTGAATATTTCTGCTTTAGAAAAAGCATTCAGTTACAAATATTTTGTCTCCAACGTTTAATTAAATTAATATTCGTTATTAAAATGCATTTATAAAATAGAATTTTTAACATCTCCGTATATTTTTTTCTGTAATTTTATAGACGACTTTTAAGATAAATGATTAGTGGTAGTTTTCTGTTGAAAATGTCAACAGTGTATAATGTATTTTCAGATAACACTTATAATCCAGTTTTCTTTTCGAAAAATCATTGTTTTTTCTTCCTTGAACACGGAATGATTTTTACTTCCATTACCCGTCTACCATAGGTAATGAAAATATTGTATTCAGTCCAAAAATTTGACATCGAGTTTTCGCGTGATTTACATGTTTTAAGGTCTCCTGAGTCCAAAAAAGTAGTTTTTGGCAATTGATCAGTATGTGTGAATGTGTGTGTGGAATCTTCTGACTATCATATCTCCGAAACTAATAAAGATAGAACTACGAAACTTCAGAATTGAGACAGATCTGGTGTACAGATGATTTAACCAACTTTTGGTGAAAACTGGAAAATTGGAAATAGAACATCGGAAATCGGAAGTGGGTCCGTAAGTCCGTATCTCAAAAACGGTTCTAACGATTTTCTTCAAAATTGCTATATAAACACTCTATTAGATGCTATGTCTTATGAATCAGTTGTTTAGTTCAGGAAAATTGATAAACGTCCTGTATATATAGCTGAATTTCAGGTCTTGTAAGTGCGTTCCTTTAAGAACGGCTGTACGTATTTTATTCAAACTCGCTATATTAACCCCCTTTTAAATATCCTTCTGTATGTAATTGTTGTTTTCCGGTCAACAGTTGAGTATGCCAAGTTTTGGTAAAAGTTGGTATCTCAAAAACGGCTCTAACGATTTTCTTGAAAATTGTTGGATACACCCATTTTAGATATCCTTTTACATGTATTACATGGTTATTTCAGGAAAATTAGCAGCCATCCTGATTAGGCAGGTCAGTTTTAACAACATTAACACAGTTTTAACTCAAACATTCGAGTTAAAAAAAAGTCTCCACCGACTTTTTTCTTTCTTATTTTTTTTTAACTCGCTATGTAAATTCTATGTAATATGTATTTACACGCGTATCAGCTTTTGCTTACCGGAAAAGTTTTAGGTGTCTACAGTCGGTAACAAAAGTCTCCGAACACTAGCAAAAATTTCTATGTAAAAAAAGTACACTTCATACGGTTTTGATAAATAAATCCTTGTCGAATCATGTTCTTACACTGACTAAAAACAGGATTCGACAAGGATTTATTTAACAAAACCGTATGAAGTGTACTTTTTTTACATAGGAATTTTTGCTAGTGTTCGGACACTTTTGTTACCGACTATACTTTGTTAGGTTACTTTTATGCCTTTTGATCACATTATCTCCCAAAAATGCATGTAATAGTGGGTAATGGGAGTCGTGTGGTTGCTTCACACCAGATTTTTTTTTTCTTTTTTTTAAATATAAAAAAAAAAGTTTGTATTAGTTAAAAAAAAATTCTGTATGTCAAAATAACGTAAAATTTAATTAATGATTCGATGAGGTACATCTCGTCCTTTTATAGCTCATATGTTCATTTGTTTAAGAGTGCAAAATAATAACATTAATATTAATGAAAGCATAAAATGGGTTGCTATTTTACTTTTGAAAACTAATGGAAATAACATATATCCTTTTGTATAATGCTAATTAGTACACAAGAATAATTTCATTCTTTTCATAAGTAATTAAAATAATTCATGGCTGATGATTGAGGTCTTCAGGTCAAAGATTATTCCTATCAGCTTTTATACTGTTAAATATTTATTAACTGAAGTAAAATTATCATGTTACGATTAGCCGCAGTTTTCTTTACCATTCTCCGAATAAAAGGCAGATTTTGAGATTAGCAAAATGGGTACATTAGTTTGGATGATGAACTCATACATTGTAATTATATTGGCATTTTCTTAAACAGATGACTGAGCAAGCGGATACTTACATAATAACTTAGATTTCGTAAATTTAGTATAAACAATATGAAACAAGAAAAAATGTTTCATTTTAAATTTACAAAGAGATTTGCTTTAAGAAAGATTCACTGATAAACACGCTGTCGTAAATCTAATTAAAATAAATTATGCTAGCCTTCCTTTTTTTTTTTTTTTTTTTTTTTTTTAATTAATTATTTGCTTTCGCAAGTTTTTAGACATATGTAAAGAGGTTTGATTTGTGTAAGACATTTCAATGAAATTTCAATTACACGGGCATTACTTATTCTGGAAGCAAATAAAAAATTAATTCCAAAGCATTATGCTAAAATTCAAGTAATGAGAGTAATTGTTTAAACAAACAAACAGACAAATAAACAAAAAAGTGATTTTTTTTTTTTTTTTTTTTTTGTGTGGAATCAAAATTGTCTCTAAAATCATCTTTGTTTTATATGAAAGTCACTAAATATTAAAAAAAAATGAGATCGCATTCATTACTTACAATGAAAAATGCCACCCAGAGGGTGAAGTGGTTAGCGTCCCCGACTCCTACACGATTGGGCCTGGGTTCGAATCCTGGAGAAGGTATGGATGGATGGATGGTTGTCTTTTACGTCGCACTAGTGCTGCGCAGATGGGCAATTGGCGACGGTCTGGGACACACCTCTAGAGGTGGTCCGGAGACATGCCATCAAAATTTTGATCCTCCACGGAAGGGGGAGAGAAGGTATGGATGTGTTGTCCCTGTTAGCGATGACCGTCCATTGGCTGCCCCTTCACAAATGGTCATCAATTCGACGACCCCCCGGCCAATGCTTGTGGCATTTGTGCCGCACCATTTGAAAAAAAAAAAAAAAAAAAAAAAAAAACTTATAATGAAATAAAAATAGTATTTCCCTTACAATTTTCAGGTTGGCTAAGTGCTAATACTCTCTCTCACCAAACATAGATACGTCACGGATCGTGAATCAAGTGTAATAGGTAAATGAAATTTGAAGTGCTTTATTATTTTTAGAACACTGTTGTTAAGTTAAACCGATTTTTAATATGAAAAAATAATCTGGTGTGGCACTCACACGACTTTCTCTTTCCCTGAAATTCAAGACCATAAAGGCAAATTGGACAGTAAGGAATAAGATAACGAACATTGTTTTATAAACCTTCGTTAAAAACAACTTAAAATAGACTTCGGAAAAGCCTCATTCGACAGATAATTCTGTATCGTCCCCCTCAACCCCACGTTTTAATATTGTACCTACATTTAAAGAGAATTCAAAAGCTGTTATAAAATTTAAATGTCCATTTCAAATTAATCACTGAAACAATGCAATTTTTCCATGTCCTTTTTTTGAAAATATGTTATTCATTATGCACTTTTCTTATTTTAGGATTTTAGGTTAACTTCTCAAACAGTAATTTAACATACTCCTACCTCTCCTCATTTGTGAGCATGTATTTGCCAGCTACAACAGGAATGGGCAACACACATGTGCAGTTCTTTGCAGGCAAACAGTACCTACTAGTGGTTAGCACTGTGCCAATGACAAAGCTGCTTGCATATTCATCATCATCATCAATTTCAGCCTTTATGCATCCACTGCAGGATGAAGGCCTCTCCTAGCTGATTCCAAACTGTCCTGTTTTCTGCAATTCTTCTCGATTCTGCTCTTCAAACTTCACAATTTCATTTCTCCAACGAGACAGTGGTCTCTTCCTTGGTCTTTTCTTATCTCTTTGTTCTCGCTTAAAATAGGACTTTGGTGGTCCATCTATCACCATTTCTTCTCACAAGGTGCCTAGCCCCGCTCCATTTTATTGGAAACAATTTCGGCCAAGATAGGGCAAGTCAAAAGATTTGCATAATGATATCACAGACAACTGCTCAATAGCTCAGTTGTTTCTTTAACTCTGAAAGGAGTAGATTGCTAAGCCAGTGTTTCTGCATTAAAATTTTGTAAAATTTAGTGTTTGATGTAGTTTTTTTTTTTTTTTTTTTTTTTCATTTCAAGGTCAAGATGTATACATATTTACAGAATATTTTGGTGAAACACTTTTCTTGTTAAAGGTAAAACAAGAAATTATTTTTAAAAATTCTTAAATATATTGTCATTCTGCATATAAAGAGTAAATAAATTATGAATAACCCTAAATGCTTTATAGGAACCCGGTTCTATATTGGAAATGAAAGTATATGATGTCGAAGAAAAATGTAGGATCAATTTTTTTTTTTAAATCCTAAAGGACATGGAGCATCATCTAAAAATTCACGTCACGATTTCAAGATATTCTGAACTCCGTCCGAATTAAGTTTGCATGCTTTGAGAGTTCAGTCAATTATTCTATATTCCCAGGTGTTAAAAACTTTAAATCAGCTTATTAAATATGTTCTTTGTAACTCTTCTTTGTTTTTTTTTTTTAGCTTTTTTCACCATTTAAAACTAGCAATTAAGTATAAAATTACCTTTAACTAAAAACTAATATTAAGAAGTATGAAAATAATTATGTTGTTTCAAAGCGATTATTTGAAAATTCAGACCCCCTAAAGCTGCCAAATGCCTTTGAATAGCAAAGCAATCTTTTTTTGTTTGTTTGTTTGAAAGCTGGTAAGAAGTACTTAAAACCAGACAAGTAAAAAAAAAAAAAAAAAATTAGCTTCCCCCCCCCCCCATAATTTTTTTTAGTATTGAAAACTGCAATTTTTAGAAAATGTGCAACTTCGAGGGGTCATATCTTGTGAAGGGGGGACAGAGTAACAAGCCAATTTTTTTTATGCAAAGAATAACCACACATATGTATGTAAGAAAAAAAAGAGGGATTTTTACATTTTTAAAAGTGGTAAAAAATTAATTTTGCATTGCACACTTTGGTCTTGAAAAGATAAGCTTTATTTTTAAACCTAAAATTTATTGATACCTTATGGCAAAAGACCACAAGCTCTATAGCTCTATAGCTCTACAGCTCTATAGCTTTGACAGAAAAAAAGTTATAGTTCATGAGGCAAAGCATTAAAATACCCAATTTTTGCTGTGGCCAACAACAAAAATAGCCTATATATCACATAATATTTTTTTTAAAGTAAAAAATATACATTTTTGAGGTCTAGAAGACATGGCGAAGGCACATGCAAATTGTCAACAAAATCAAAAGTGGTAGTGCGCACTACATTTGGTGATTTAAAATGGAATGACCCTATACTAAAGCATTTCCACTAATTACGTTCAATAATAATATTATAGTTTTAAAAAAAAATTAAAGAACACGCTTTTATAGAAATGTGAACTAAAAAGAACAAAATATCTATCTTAGTATTAAAATGCAGGGTAAGAGAAAATCGTGTGAGTGACACACCATAATATTTATATACATTTAAATCTTTAATTCAAATAATTTAGAATTAAACAAAAACTATTTTTAAAAAATCTCCCCTGACTGGGCTCGAACGCTAAACCTTTAGGTTTAAAGCGCGGAGCTTTACCTCACGGTTATAAACATACATTATACATACAAACATACATACAGGTGAAGCTAATAAAAGCGTGTCAAAAAAGAATGTTTTCGATTAACTATTGTCAGCCCTGTACATCTTCTAAAAATTATATACAAGCCACATTGTGCATTTAAATAATAATCCTATATTAATAACATATAACACAGCCTGAAATGCACTTACATGAATTTCCAAGTATTATCCTACTATATTCTAGTTCTTTTGTGTAGCTCTCTAAATGAACGGTGGAGGATTTTCTTATCACATTCTACATGAAACATGCCTTTATGCCTATAAAAAATATATATTCACTTCATTTGGTTTAGTGCTGTCTATAGACGTTAAACTCTACTAACTTGAAATTTCCCCCATAGACGTAATGTATTTAAATTCTCCTGAATGCCCCTGTATACGAAAGATTTGCTCAATCTCAAAGAAAAGTTTAGTGTAGCATTTCTATATGATACAGATTTAGAATACCGAATTTGGACATCTTTCTGTTATTTGTTTTTGAGATATGCTGATAACATACATAAAGACACCCAGACACACACACAGACCAACCGCTAAAAACCTGTTTTTTGGATTCAGAGGACCGCAAAACATGTAAATATAACAAAAACTCAATTTCAGAAATTTGATCCAAAAACAATACTTTCTCTACCCTGTATATGGGAAAGAGAAAGTAAATAAATAAATAAATAAATAAATAGTTTTATAAGAAAAGCTGAGGATTATTATTATTATTATATGATTATTATATTTTTATTGTGTCTTTAAATCTGTTATATATTTTAATAAGAAGTTATTTCTCGAAATATTGACGAGATAATTTATCACAATATATATGAAAAAGCAAACATAGATGAATAAGTATTATTAATATTATCATTATTATTGATTAAAAATTGGTGAAATCCATTATGATGAATATTGCATAACAAATATTGAATAAAATGTTGTAAAAATATTTTTTCCAATATATAAATTTAAAGAAATGCTGAAAGCTATGCTTGTAACATACATTCCTACTAGAAATTAAAAAAAAAAAAGGATTCACTAAACGGTTGATTGCATAAAACTGTGGAAAACTAAACTGCAATGACAGCCTTGTTGTATCTTGAATATTCAATAACAGAAAATTGAATGATCACATAGAAATTTCAGAAATAAAGATTAGCAAAATAGTAATCTAAAGATAACCTGTAATGACTTGTTTTTACAAATGAAACACATGCAATATTTTCCATTATTCATTAGATACGTTTGCTCTAAACTAATATAGCTATTTTTTGAAATCTGCTTTTTATTTTTATGCGCTAATGCTAAAAACCTACTAGCGTTTTCCCAATTAGACAAGTTATTGTTGCAGAAAACATACTTCTATTTTCCGAGTTAAATGTTGCATACAAAAATTATTAATTTTTATTTTAATTAGTTATAATTTTTTTTTTCAAAACAAAACTGCCTAATTAAACAAGTTTTTTTTTTTTTTTTGTTTTGTTTCATAAATATTCAGTGAACTACTATACACACGTGGATTTGATTTTGATTGATTACAAAATGGTTTTAAAAATATTCAGTTTATTTTTGTATTATTATTAATAGTTGGCCTACGCGCACCTAGCGTTCGATTTTTAAATGTGTAGTTCCAAATTATTTCTCCTTGCAAATTTAAAATACTAAAAATTGAATTAAATGATATTTAAAACAAATGGCATCATCTTTTACATAAAATTCTGGTGTGAAACAACCACACGACTTCCATTACCCACTATTACACGTATTATATACACTTTTCGAAGATAACACAAGCTTGCGATGGAATTTTTTTCTTCAAGATGGTGTTTTTTTCTGTTGTATTTTCGGATGCTGATTAAGGGAAATATATTTAAAAATTTTCATCACGTACAGTTTTAACAAAAAATGGGATTGTTAGAGCTTAATGCTCTACTTTTTAAACTCCAATCTAAGTTATTTCGCAGAAAATCTGGGTGATGTGAGTGAAGAACAAAAATAGCTATTTCATCCAGGTATCAAGGAAACGTAGAGGAGGTATCACAGACGATGGAGAGTTAGCATCTTAAGTGCAGTTTCCACTGAGGTTGGTTGGAAATGTTTCGAGCGGCGATATTCAGAATCCTTTGATGTGGTCAAGCGGTTGGACCTGGTTCTACGGGCTGGTTCGAAGGGAGAGTCCCTGGCTCTAACCCCCAGCTGATATAATTGAGGGGCCAGAGGCAGATATCTCTGTCAATTTTGCATGCTTTCCTTTGAAGTAACTGCGCAATCTGATAAAAAAAGGCTAGAACTATGACAAGACATTTGGCTCTTTGTGCCGGGAGCGTGATTAATGGTTTTTTGAACCTCGAACTTCCAACTGCAATGGAAACCGGCCTTGAAGATAATTGTTGATGCTGCATAGAGAATCCCCCTCTCCCCTCTTAAAGGCCATCAAGCCGTGCACAAGAGAAAAAGCTCTAACGGAATCTTCTACGTAAAGAAACACATTTAAAATATAATGATAACCTATTTTAATGTATTTTATACATAAATACAGTGGAACCTGTCTAAAGTAACTACCCTAGGGACCGGCTAAAATGGTCACTATACGCAGGTGGTCACTTTATAAAGTCTCTTTAAAATTGGAAAATGGTCACTTTAGTCAGGAAAATGGTCACTTTAGTCAGGTGGTCACTTTACCAAGGTGGTCACTTTTACAGGTTCCACTGTAATTTCAAATTTATTACATCCTCTGTGAGACATTTTCCGATTTTCATCCTTACTTTGTGATAAATCGTTACGTGATAGGAAGAAAAGACAAGCATTACTGAATTCAGCGTATCAAAATTACATACAATTTACAGCGTATCAAAATTACAATTTACATTAGAGACAACCAACACAGTGCAAAAAAAGAAAGAAGAAAAGTGAAAAGCATGATTTCGCAGGCCTGCCTAATGCGATCAGAAGTCATAAAATTTACCTAACAGAGTAGACACCTAAAAATTTTCCGATAAGAGAAAGCTAATATTCGTGTAAAGCCATATAAAACAGAACTTGCATAGTGAGTTAAAAAATAAGAAGGGGGAAAAAATCTATTTTTTGAAACCCCAATTTTCGAAATCTAAAACTGACCTACCTAATCAAGATAAATGTTAATTTTTCTGTAATAACCACGTAATACACGAGAAAGAATATGTAAAATGGGTTTATATAACAATTTTCAAGAAAATCATTAGAGCCATTTTTGAGATACCGACTTTTGCCAGAATTTGGCATATTCATTTGTTGACATGAAAAAAAAAAAAAAAAAAAAATACATAAAAGAGGGTTAATATGGCGAGTTTGAAAAAATATCCGTACAGCTGTTTTAAAAGAAAGCACTTGCGAGACCTAAAATTGAGTTACTTATATAGGACGCCTATCAATTTCCCTAAACTAACCAACTAATTCATATGAAAAAACATCTAATAGAGTGTTTATATAGCAACTTTCAAGAAAATCGTTTGAGCCATTTTTGAGATACGGACTTATGGTCCCACTTCTGGTTTTCCAATTTTCGCCAAAAATTGGAAAAAACATCTGCACACCAGACCTGCCTCAATGTTGCAGTTTCGTAGTTCTACCTTCATTAGTTTCGGGGATATACGAGTCAGAAGATTCCTCACATACACACATACACACACTGATCAGTTGCCAAAATCCACTTTTTTGGACTCAGGAGACTTTAAAATACGTAAATTAGGTGAAAACGCGATATAAAATTTTTAGACCGAATACTACTTTCTTTACCTACGGTAGTCGGGTAATGGAATTAATGGAAGTAATGATACTTATATGTTTCAAAGTCCAAATATCTCCCAGAAATTAAAAATAAGATCATAATCCTTTATTTTTCTTGGAATGCGTCAGCCTTCTCCGCTTGGCACATTTATCGCAGATATGTTCTTCATCTCGTAAGGCAAATAGAACCATTTTATACCCTTCCCTGGAGTGATTTGAGAAATTTATTGCTGAATATCCTCTTATATCCCAACCTCTTATATCATAAATTCTCATGAAGAACCTCTTATTAAACTAAAATTACAAAATACAGTAATAATAATTAAAAAAAAAAGTAACTCAAATGTAACATATGATGACCAAAACAGTGGCTACTGTTTAATAATTTACGGACTCGCTGGGTACATGTGACAACACTAAAGTAAAATAATATCGAATGCGCTAGTTTGCATATGTAGATGCCTTAATTCATATTATTAATTTCTCGTGATGCAGCTAAATTCTATACATTTAATTTATTATTATTATTTTTCCGTGGCGTATTAAATTTCACATGGCAACGAAAATGTTTTTTCTGAAAACTTAAATTATTTTGTTTCATTCAAGTTTTGTTTTGTAGATGAATAAATTCTGAAAAATGTTCTGGTTATTATAGCTTTGTTTACTGCAAACGAAAGAAGTATATTATATACATAAAACTATATTGAAATAAATTTTAAAAATAAGATTTTTTTCTGTAAAAGAACTAATGAATTTTGTGTATTTAATTTTTTATTTATTATTTGAATCAATGAACGAATCTCCCAAAATCATACAAAGCCATGGATAAAAATTTAGTTTCTTTTCCTTAATACAAGTTGTGATTTTTTTTTTTTTTTGGTTAAATTATATATATATATATATATATATATATTCATTATTTTATTCTTTTGTAATGCACGAGTGGAAAACATGGGTAATGTTTTACTTTCTTTATTTCAATACATTGTTGCAGCTATAACTTTAGTTTCGAACTTTATATCCGGGATACTTGATCCTTTTATTATTAAGAAGATTATTTTATTTTTTATTTTAGATATCTAATTTGAAAGAAAAACAAAAAGCTAAAATTAAAGTTTTCAAAGCATTCTAAATTTAAAAATGAAAATTAATTTATAATAATAAACTTACTTTGGGTACTCGCTGTCTTCGAAGCAAACTGAAGTGTCATTGTCCTTTGCACATGATGGAGTTTCATTAGATTCTTGGTAAATATGTTGCTGATTATTTACACGAAGTAAATTTTCAGGAATGGAAGCTACTGTGTTAAAAGGTATCCTCGACTCAAAATTAGGGCTTGCATAGTTGGGTATACCCCTGTTTCTGTCTGCATAACGTGAAACGATTCCGTCTTGAGGTCTTTGGTGTCGGAAACCTGAGGGAGGATTTCTATAAAATTCAGGGAGAAAATCGAATGAGTTATTTGATCTCTGATTATTGAGGAGGGTATTCAGAACATTTCTGTAAATATCAGAGGGAGGGCTGTTTGTTTGTTCATTAGATCGGTTTGTATCTTCTTTTGATTCATCTGAATGATTTCGTGCAGGCAAGTTTTCTACTATAGCATAACCTGCTTCAACAGTTGGATACCTCATGTAAACATTTGCTATATTTCCTGCAGGCAAGCTTGTTCCAAATGGTGCAAATATCGGATCATCACGATTAATTGGTTTATCGACGTTTTGTGCTACTACTTTGGCTTTAATACCATCTTGAGATGCATCATTATCAATAGGCTGGTTATTGGAATACTGCTGATTATTTTGTACTCCCGATGTCATAAGAGGATACATTGAAGGTTGTGACTGCACCCCATCATCAAAATTAGGATATCGTGATACAAAATTTATTGGGGGGTTGTTCAATGGATTCATTGCATTTGGAGAATTGCTATAAAAATTAGATGGAACCTGAAACACAGCAGGATTTCTGAAAAAGGAAGCATAATTGGGTGTTGAATTGTCTTCCATAATTTCATATCCAGAATATGTAGGCATTGGATTTTGCTGGAATTGAGCCTCGGCGTTCCTTCCAGCATCAGTCATCATTGACTGTGGATGAATTTGGGGCAAATTTTGGAATAAATTTCTGGGAGTCTGGCTTGACATTGTCTGATATACACCAGCATTATTGGGATCTCTGCTAAAATTCGGAATACCACCTATATTATTACTTGGTGCAAACTGTGGTTGAAAAGCATTCGTTCCATATCCTGTAAATTCTGCAGGTGGAGAATTAAAAAATTCATTCTGCGCTGAAGGTGGTAAGATTTGATTCAAAGCTAACATGTTTCTTGACGATGTGTCGAAAGGAGAATTCAGAAAGGGTCCTTGTCCAAATGGATAAGGTGATTGTAGAGAGGGGATGTATGTAACTTGCGAAACGATTTGGCTTGTATCGGGATTCTTCTTATTAGGTATTTGGTCAGATTGCTGTACACTTTTGGATTGTTCAGAACTGTCAGCCCTTGGTGAGTAACGACTCCTAAACCTTGGATGCTTATAGGGTCTTTCGTATCCTCCCTGAGTAAGTTGAAGATGAGGAACATCTTGAACCTTCTGCCTAAATTTTCTTTGCCCATACCTTTTCAGAGGATCACTTGTTACCTTTATATTTGCGTCATCATATTGAATAGCTGGACTAGAGTTTTCTTGCTTAACTTCAGAATTTTCTGTTTGTCTTCGTGGTTTAATAAAATCGCTGCTTATTTTAGACTCAATCGGATTTTCTGGATTATCATCGTCATCATCGTCTTTACCTTTATCGTCAACCTTATCAAGCTGCGAATTCTGTTGGTTCTCTTCTTGAATTACTTTTTTATCTTCAGCAATGATTTCCTCGATCATAACTAGAAGGGAAAAAAATTACGATAGTATAATTTTTCCAGCATTCTATCAGTTCTAATCAATTTTATTTCTGTTTATGTTTTAACATTTCAATATGTCTTTTTTCAAAAGATAAACATGAAATGATAATGTAAGCTTAACTGTGAAAAGAAAATGATATAATTTTTAACAGTTAAATTTTTTGCGGGCGAGTGTCTGCAAACAGTCAACAACTTAAAAGACGTTGCTTTAAAATAATGCACTAAAAAAAAAAAAAAAAAAAAGGGATTATCTGTTTAACCCATGAAGTGCCGTAAGCGTGTATATATATATGATAATGACATTTATCGTATCAATTGCTATGAACAAATTTTAAATAATTTTAATATGAATACGTAAAAATATTTTGTTAAATACATTAACAATATCGAGGATTGTCGAAAAGTGGGGCTTGCCATTTAAAATAATAATAAAAATAAAATAGCTGCCGACCACAAAGGGTTAATTGTACTTTAATTGGCATATGTACTTCTTTATTCTCACAAACCAGCTGTTACATTAAAACTTTACGCAACCTTTTAACATTTTCTGCCAAGTCTTATTTTTGCAAAAATTAAAGAAATTGAATCTGATGAGTCACTGAAAAAAGAAGGACTATATTAAAAATAAAGTTGTTTTATTTTTAGCTTTATTTTATTATTTTATTTTTAAATGGTAATAACATCATTGTTAGTGTTGAAAATTCTAAGAATTAACTGTAAAAATACCTTTTCCTAAGGAATAAGAAAAGTAATGTTCGTTAGATAAAGTAATTGATAAAGTATTAATGTGCGTTATTCTGTATTCTGTAGTTTTATTTTTAATTCATTAAATTGAAATTTTTTTGAATTTTAAAAAAGTTAAATAAAATAATACTTTACTTAATGCTGATTTCAACGGAATAATTGTAAATTCATTTCATAAAACAAAAGATAAAAAATGGCCCTTCAAGAAAAAAAAAAAAAAAAAAAATTAATAATATTACAATTTTAACAAAATTAATTTTGTAAAAAATCTTGGAAAATACGCAAAAATTTTACCTTGGAGGAAAAAGCTGTATTTACTTATTTAATTTATTTGTACTTTTTATTGATACAACATTTTTACAATGATACATAGAAAAAAAAACCCTTCACTTTGTCATAGTTTTTTGTATTCCTATGAATATACAGTATATAATGAATATACAATTGAATTCAAATTAACAATCATTCAATAAAAGTAATCCCCCTTTATCGTTTTCTGCACAGATCTCAGTGATAAATAAATGATTAAAATTTGTACCAACCAATCTGGAATATTATCTACTTTTATTTGATAATTTAAATATTTTAAGAGCAAATTTCAAATTAAAATGAATACTAGTTTTAATTTATTTTTAATTTAATCCCTCAAATTTATATATCATGAAATCTATATCAATACTTTAAATTTGTAAAGTTCCTATTTTTACAAAATTACGACGATTAATTTAAGAGTTTCTATCTACTTTAAAAAAGAACTCATTTCTGAGATTGTTTTAAAATTTAGTATTTACATCAAATTATGAAATTTTAATCTATTTATAAAATTTCTCTATATTATGCATCTTCTTCATGCACATAATAAAATGTTTTTTTTAAATATGACCAAAATAGTAACGTATATATATATATATATATATATATTTTTTTTTTTTTTTGTATACATGAATAGAAATTATACATTGAGAAAAACGAATATACCGCTTTCATCTAGAGCAAATAAATAGCCATGTTCTAAATCCTTAAACTAGAAATATAGATTTCTAAGTTATGCTTAAAAGGTAAACAAATAATATGGATAGACGAAATGATCGAGAATTTCTATTCTACACTTTTATAGATTGGGAAACAATATTCTGAATCCTTTGTACCGCGAGAAATTCTCGCTGATTTACTAGAATTGGTTGTAAAGTAAAATTATAAGTAACTAAAACGCCTCTTGTGTTCGAATTTATTTAAAGAGATCTTTAAATGATATTGACCACCATAATATAGAAAAACAGTCTAGACTTTTTAATAGTGGTTTTTAGAACTCATCAGCAATGGGAACTAGAATTTATAAGGATGACATAGAACTATTTTTATTAGAGCCACAATTTAGATTCTAAATGTCAGTCATATAACTTTTTCTCAGTGTATGAGAATTTTATGCAATACAGTTTTTGATACAGCAACAGCTCATAATTCATATCAAATATAAATTTCTTGATTTATAATCCACATTACAAGTTTATCAGAGTTAAAAGACTTAAGTTATCCATGCTTATATTCGATTAACATTTGCATCTTTTTCGTATGCTGATTTGTGGCAGATTTAACGAAAATTGTTTACTTGTGTTCATAAATCCATATAGATCCATTCAAACGAGTTTGGGAGCTTACATTCTAAACAGCACTCCAGTCTGCTTAACGAACGATGACGTATTTAAATTTTTATTTCTGGAATAAATGTTTGGGAAATAGCACATTTGATGAAGGATACCTACTAATTTTAATAACGGGAATGGCGCCCTTTAAAAATCTGTCTTTTACACAAATTTAATTTATAAGATGTTCTTCTTCAGGTCGAAAGACCGGGCAATTATTGTAATTTATTCCGTAATAGTATTAGGACCCTCCTTTTTTCTATCCTTTTTTTTTACACCATTATATTTGTAGTCTACAAATATAGTAGTGTGAAAAATAGGCGGGTTTTATCACTATTATGGAATAAATCAATATAATTTGTAGGTCTAGAGTCGAGGGAATTTTACACCGTATATGATCCACGTAATGAGCTATTGGTGACTGTCTGAGATTTACCCTTAGGGATAGATCGAACTACTCTCCCGCTTTCGTAACTCCTCACAGGAATAATTTTTTCCTCTTCGGGTTCTTAAGATGTCGAATTGTTTTTACAAATGTAACTAATACTTTTACTTTTTCAGAATACGTAGAATAAGATTTATCATTGTCATTTTGCTTGCAAAGAACTGTGGAGCATATATCGAAACAAGCTTTAATACTTAACTTCAGATATTTCCTAATATTTTCGCAAAATAATACACGTTTGTTTGTTATTGATTTTTCATGATATACATTTCTAATCAAAAATTCTCTTTTCCAAGTCTTAACTAAAAAAGACAATTCATTGATTTAATAAAAAAGCACCACAAAACTGGCGTTGTAAAAAATATTACTTACAAACTTTGAATAAACACCATAAAATGCAATAAACTCGCAACAATTGTTTCGGGTCGAAAAAACACACGACCCTTCATCAGGCGAATAAAGTAAGCACGAATGCTGCAGTCAAAGCGGCAACGCACAAAATCGCTCAAAATGAAAGGAAAAACTTTATAAAGTAGAAAGTAAATATAACAACTGGTGTGAGTAGAATTGTACAAGAAAACAAGAAAATAAATAAATGAGTGAGATTAACTATATAACAATCTAAGGATATCAAAAATTAAACGAAAATCTAAGTTACGTGAGTAATTTCCAAGCATCAGAGAAGAATGGAGTGGAAGAAATATCATTAACAAGATTTTTCGAATTTTTAAATATGTAAAATTCTTCATGAATATCCAAATGGGAGGAACAGACAAGATATGAAATTATGTTAGTTTTGGAAAAATTAAAACGATGACCTTGAAACCAGCAGTGGGAAGCAATAGAAGATTTGGTAATCTCTTCATTACGAACATTCTGAAGGTGCTCATTTCTTCTGTATTTCAAACGCCTCCTAGTTTGACCAATATAACCTAAGTTGCAGGAGGAACACGGAAATAAATAAATTCCAGAACGGTTTTCGGTGGGAATGGGATCCTTAAGAGAAGATAATTTAATTTTATTGACGGGTTTGTAAATGACTTTGAAATCAAACGGTGAAAGAATTTTAGAGATTTTAAAAGAGAGTGAAGAATAAAAAGGTAAAACAACTCCAAGCGGCAACGCACAAAATCATTTAAAATGAAAAGAAAAACTTTATAAAGTAGAAAGTAAATATAACAACTGGTGTGAGTAGAATTGTACAAGAAAATAAATAAATGTTTTACCTTTTTATTCTTCACTCTCTTTTAAAATCGCTAAAATTCTTTCACCGTTTGGTTTCAAAGTCATTTACAAACCCGTCAATAAAATTAAATTATCTTCTCTTAAGGATCCCATTCCCACCGAAAACCGTTCTGGAATTTATTTAATTCCGTGTTCCTCCTGCAACTTAGGTTATATTGGTCAAACTAGGAGGCGTTTGAAATACAGAATAAATGAGCACCTTCGGAATGTTCGTAATGAAGAAATCACCAAATCTTCTATTGCTTCCCACTGCTGGTCTCAAGGTCATCGTTTTGATTTTTCCAAAACTAGCATAATTTCATCTCCTGTCTGTTCCTCCCATTTGGATATTCATGAAGAATTTTACATATTTAAAAATTCGAAAAATCTTATTAATGATATTTCTTCCACTCCATTCTTCTCTGATGCTTGGAAATTACTCACTTAACTTAGATTTTCGTTTAATTTTTGATATCCTTAGATTGTTATATGGTTAATCTCACTCATTTATTTATTTTCTTGTTTTCTTGTACAATTCTACTCATACCAGTTGTTATATTTACTTTCTACTTTATAAAGTTTATCTTTTCATTTTAAACGATTTTGTGCGTTGCCGCTTTGACTGCAGCACTCGTGCTTACTTTATTCGCCTGATGAAGGGTCGTGAGTTTTTTCGACCCGAAACAATTGTTGCGAGTTTATTGCATTTTATGGTGTTTATTCAAAGTTTGTAAGTAATTCATTGATGTTGCAAAAAAGCAACAAACGCACGTACAGACGCATATTAGAATATCTTTTTTTCCTTAATGGCTCAATAGCAACCATCTGACATAGAGATAACATCTATCAAACTATAATGCAAAAGTGATAAATTAACTGTATAATCATTATGTAAATTTTTACCGCAAAAGAGGATTGACAATACACTTTAATGCAATTTGTAATAGTAGCATTCATTTTAGTAACTTTCTTTGATAACACATATACATCAGATTTGTATGCTTGACTCGGAGTCCGCTTGTAATTTTTCGTCAAATAAAGACAGATAGCACATGACAGACTTACGATAAAGAAGAATGGACTCTTCCCAGCGTCGTCTGCTCAATCATGTGATAGACGAAAACGAAGAATCGAATTCAATTAAACATTGTTCTTAAGAACAAATGTGTTACTACTTAATATAAAATAAAATAAAAGTAATATTGAGCATTTGTAAACAGTAGAATAATAGTAGTATTTGTAAATTTAATAATAATAATAATAAAAAAAAAAAAACACTTTATGTGTTTATTTATTTTGAACCGTAAGAATCGATTTTTGTATGTTCTAGTTTAACTGTTACATTAACTGATCTAGCAATAAACAATAGCTTCTTCTTGTGGAATGTTTATGGATTATAATTTGAAATTTTAAAATGTTTTCATTTAATTTAATTGCATAAAGGTGTTACAACAAGTTAATTAATTTAGTTACTGGTCTAAATGGATTTACGCCGTACGATGTCGCATTATCAATGATTTAAGTACCAAAAATCAGAGTATTTAACATGTTCTTCATGAACATCAATAATAAATATAAACTAAATGATGATTGTAAATGTATACAGCAAACAAAAGATGATGAATAATGATATAAAATGGATTAAAAATGATGATGTATAAAAAAATAACACAGATTAAATACGATGGATCAAAAATAAGAATAGAAAATATGTTATTTCAGCAATCGCTATACAAGACTTCGTCTGCTATTTGTTTTTCATCTATCATGTGACCTCTGACGTCAGGTGGGAAGAGTCCATTGAAAAAACACCCAGGACCAGCACGGGAATCGAACCCGCTCTCCTACGCTTGAAGGCGATTAGTAGTGTGGTGAAATAACCACTCGGCCACGGAGGGCTCCAGGTAACTTTTAATGTACAGGCATCGGTTTCAATTTCTTGCGCCCGAAATGTTTTAATGAAAATGATATCAATAAATTTCCGTTTTCGATTCTCATGAAAATTGATCAGATCGTAATTGATAGAATTAAAAACAATGTTCCTTAGTCTGATAATAATAACAAGGGTCGCACTTTCTGCCTTTCTTTGCATTTTCGGAGAGGAGAAATTTCCACCTTTCTTATTACCACTATTTTTATAGAAAAATCTCTATCTTGTTTAATCACAACGCATTGCTATGAAAATACCATAAAAATTTCTCTATAAAAATATTGGCAGCAGAAAAGTCGAAAACTTTTCATCCCTGAAAATGTCCAAAAAAAAAAAAAAAAGCGGAGAATGCGATCTTTGTAATAATAATAATAATAATAATTTCATGCCATTTACGCATACCTTCCAGTGACATATCTTTAGCTGTTGCTAGATCGTTTCCATCTTTTTCCCTTAATTTTCCTCTTGGTGTAGTTTCTTCTTGACCATTGTATGTAGTAGAATTTTCAGTGGCAGAGCTTTTTGAGCCAGCTTCTGCAGTTTCTTCAACTTTTGTATCGGATTTTGTTTCTGAAGTTACAGAATTACCAGATGTCACAGCCACAAATAAAATAATTATCTGAAAAATAAATAAGATTTATTGGTTTTAAGCATTTATCACAGATAGAGTAAATGATGTTAAAAATATCTTTATTAATTATATTAATTATACCCTTCATGACCGCGACTTAAATGGACCCACTGGAGGTGTCTATCAAATTCCCATCGAAAACAACAAAGAACTTTTCTATTATATTGGACAAATTAAGAGGACTTTAAACAAAAGAATACAAGAACATATACGTTATATCAAAGAAGGAAATAGTTCTACTCTGGTCGACTTCATTTATACCAACCCAAACGCTAACCCTATATGGGATAAAGCCAAAATTATTACAGCACCATCTACTATCCAAGAAATTTACATTTCCGAAGCTATTAATATAATTAAATACAAAATACAATAAATTCTAAAGATGCTGTAATTTTGATAATAATTTGGCACAATACTATAAAATAGTTAATAGTTTACTTCTGCCAGTTCATTTTGGTTTTTCTCCTACAATAGCCTCGTGTAATTTTTCAATAATTCTAGCTTCTCATATTTTTCTTAGCTCCTTGATCCATCCTTTACCGGACTTCAAACTGACTTTGCTGCTATTCACGTTATTAAAAGACTTAACTGTTGACTGTGAAAGAAAAAATATTTTAAAAACTGCTCATTGGAAAAGAGTAATAAAAAATCCCTGATGATGCTTTGCTATTTAAAAGCGAAAAGCTTCGGATAAAAACATTTTAACATCTTTTAAATAACATTTAATTTTACGTGTCTTTAAAGTGTTTTCAATATAATTAACAAATGACACGTGTTCGATTTAACTCTTTTTTTAGAGATTATTTATAATAACATTATTGTAATACTGAAATTTTGAAATTATTTCGGCGAAAATAAAACATTATCCATACATTTAATATCCATTCATTATAAAAAAAAAAAATAATAATAATAATAATCGCGAGTGATTTTAGCATACATGTATTGCATTTTAAAAATAACTACCTGTATGTTGGCTGTGAACGCCGCACCTCTGATTTCGAGAGTATTCAAAAACAAGAACTGAAAAGTTTGGTACGAAAGTGTGGCAACGTGTGTGCGTATGTGAATCAAGATGGACTAACGTTCCATTCTATATGTTTTTTAGAAAATACTTTATTTGATGTTAATTTATGTGTTCGTTATGTATTTTATGTTTGCGCCGTAAGTAAAAGTAAAATCTTTAAAAGTAAACAAAGCGTGATCAGTGTCTTAATGTGTCTCGAGATGATTTCACAGGAAGAAAAGAACCAGGTGCGGAAAAGAAGTCGCCACAATTGGCGCAGTCGCCAAGGATATGTGAAATAGCTAGTGCATGTATGGATTATTTCATGATAGTGATGAAAAAAAAAAGGGTATGTTTTTTTTAAATTTTCCATCAAGAGTCATATTTTGTATAAGTTTTATGTTAAATAATTAGGATTAAGCATTTAGATATTTTGTTCCGATTTTGTATTCCAACAAGGTAAAGAATAGGTAAATGAAAATTGAATATTTCGTAATGTTGAAATAATAATAATTCTAGTGTTTGAAAAATGAAAAATAGAAATATATTTGTTTATTTGTATTTAAAAAGCCGGAAAATAGTAAAAAAAATGGTGAAAAGAATATATTTTTATGCTATTCAAGATCATTGTTATTAATTTCTGTGTGTTCTTTTTATTCATCACGTGATTTAGAATAAATAAATGCCTCATTAAAGCAGATTGTGAAAAAAAAAAAAAAAAAAAAAAGAGAGTTCTGTTTTGATTTATTTGTTCTGTTTTATTGAATGATTGTTTATTTGTTAGACGTTGATAATGATTTATCTTTATTATTATTGGAATATTAATGAAATATCTCAGTAAAAAAAAACTAGTGAATTATTCTTGTGAACGTCCGGTTTTGCTTATTTTTTTTTACTTTGAGGAATGAATCGGAAATTGTTTTTTTTTTCTGTTTAAAAGTAAGTTTGATTAAAGGTTGCTATAGCAACATTATTTCTAATTTATTGAAAGCTGGTTATGTAATAAAGTATATTCTGATTTATTTAATGAAAGAGTTGATTGTGTAAACATTTTTTTTAATTTGTTATTTCGATACATATTATTTTTTTTTCTCCTTTTATGTATGCATTCCGACTTAATGATTATTTTATTTAATTTGGGGGAAAATGTTGTTTAAGATAAAAACTAAGATGTCAAATCTGGCGTTCTTAGGGGGTAAACAATAGGGTTTGTAATTATAAATATAAGAAAATTTATTTTATTCACGGAAAATTTGAACTTGATTTGATTTCATCCATCTGAAGATGGCATTTTTGGGTAAAGGGAATAAAAAAGATTTGCAAGAAGTTGCTACTGAGCTTGGAGTGGAAGGAGCTCAACATTTAAAGTTATATGAGTTAAGAGATGCTATTTTGGCTTCAAAGAATTACGATGAAGAATTTGTTAAAGAAACATTAGCGAACGTACTTGAAGCACGGAAGAGGAAAGAAGAGATGGAGGAACGCATAAGAAGGGAAGAAATAGAGGAACGTAAGAGGAAAGAAGAGATGGAGGAACGCATAAGAAGGGAAGAAATAGAGGAACGTAAGAGAAAAGAAGAGATGGAGGAACGCATAAGAAGAGAAGAAATAGAATTGGAAAAAATGCGTTTGGAAAATACAAGAATAGAACTTGAGAAGAAAGGAATTACAAATGAAACTTCTGAGAAAACGCGCGTAAAATTGCATAACATCTTACAAAAATTTGATCCTAAAACAGGCGAAATTAGCCTGTATTTAGTTCTTTTTGAGCGGCAGGCAAAACGTGCCGAAATTAAAAGAGATGATTGGGTTTCTCATCTCATTGGGCTACTGCCATACGAAATCGCGGAAGTTATAGCTCGGGAAGACGAAGAAATCACGAATGATTACGGAAAAGTAAAAGAGTTATATAAACTTACTCCTGAAAGATTTCGACAACTTTTCATTAAGCATACTAAAAAAGCTGATATCACATGGAGAGATTTTGCTTACGAGTTGAAAAACTATTTTACTGAATGGATTCGGGGATTAGAAGTTAACACATTTGAAGAATTATATGATTTGATTATTACAGATCAAATTAAAAGGAAAGTACCTTCAGAAATTAAAGAACATTTCATCGATGAATGGTCATTGTTTAAGTCATCTGATATTATTTCCAGTAAATTAGATGATTATGAAAATGTCAAAATGACTTTCAATAAAAAACCGAAAGAAATTTCTCATAAAGAAAATTGGAATCTTCCATCCAAAGGGGCGAATTTCGGAAATAACAATAGAGATGAGAAAAGAGTTTTTACTAAGCCACAGCAAGAACAAAGAGACATTCGTCCGAAATTCTCCTGCTATTGGTGTGGAAAGGAAGGCCATATGAAAAAATCCTGCCCCAAATTGAATTCAGCAAGTACATCTAACGTGAAAACAAACAAAAAGAGTCAAGAAAGTAAGGGCCTTAATAAGGTCAGTGTTAATCTAAATAGCGCTTGTTTTGAGTGGGAATTTCCAGTCAACGAGAAAGATGGCGAGCTTCTGAAAGTGGATTTAGGAATCGGAGGCCAAAAATTTCAAGGCATCGTGAACAGTGGTGCAGAAATCACCGTACTACGAAAATCAGTTGTACCTGAGGAACGCTTACAGTCAAGTGGGAAAATTCTTTTGAGACCTGCTATAGGTAATCCAGTGGAAGTACAACTTGTGTCAGTTCCGCTAAGTCTTCATACAGATGAAGAAATCATTCCATATGTTCAAGTGCATGCTGCAGTAGTAGAAGGGCTGCATGAGGAAGCTTTAATCACTCCCAGGGTATATGAATGGTTGAAGGAACAAAAGCGTTCTTATTTGGGAGATGATACAGGAATCACTTCAGTAAAAGAAGCTAATGAACAATCCTTGTTCAGTGTGGAGGGAAGGTCTCCCGAAAACATTTCTTTAGGGGATAAAGTGAATATCCCGAAGAAAGAAGTCGATGAACCATCCTTGTTCCATGTGAAAGGAAGAAATCCTGGAAATTCAGGGGTTGAGGTTACTATCACCCCAGTGGAAGAAAACAATGAACCGTCCTTGTTCAAAGTGGAGGGAAGGTCTCCCGGAAACTATTCTTCAGAAGAAGAGGTTGAAGTAATCACAATAAATGAAGTCGGTGAACAATCCTTGTTCAGTGTACCTGAGAATAATTCAAACGACAATTATCTTGGGGATGAGGCAATTAGTACCCCACTCACAGAAGATAATGAGAAGTGTATGTTCTGTATGGAGGAAGAAAGTCACGAGACTATTCGAAAGGCAAAGCTAAACAACAGCGAGTCGCATCATCCAGAAACCAAAGTCTTTAATAACTCAGTAGTTAAACAGACATTGACCGAAACCGATAGTAAGGATGAAAGAAATGAAAATATCCCTGTTCCACAAGCACAAGTGTTTAGGGATGAGCAGTTAGCCTGTCCTACATTGAAAAGGGGCTTCGAAGAAGCTAGGCAACATAAAAATGGTTACTGGATTGAAAGAGGTTTATTATATCATATGGGTAAAGTAGGCGGACAGAAATATATTCAATTGGTCGTACCGGCAAGCCGAAGAAAGGACATTTTGAAATTAGCTCATGAAACTCCTACTGGTGGACATCTGGCAGCTAAGAAGACCAGAGACAGAATTGCAATGTCTTTCTGGTGGGAAGGAATGCCAAAAGAAGTCAAACAATTATGTGCTTCGTGTCATGATTGTCAAATGCGCAGGAAAGGAAAAGTAAACGATAGAACACCTATCGAAGCTGTTGGAAGACCAGAACTCCCATTTCAAGTGGTTAATGCCGCTATTTTAGGCCCAATAGAGCCAAAGTCATCACGTGGCCATCAGTATGTACTGTGCGTTATGGACCAGCATAGTCGTGGGCCGGAAGCAATACCTCTGAAGTCTTTAACAGCAAAGGCAGCCTGTGATGCATTTATAGAAATATTTGTACGAACTGGAATTCCTCGAGTAATTGCAATGGATAACGGAAGAAATTTTGCCACACAGCTGACAAAAGAGATTTTAAAACGATTAGGATGTGTTCCTAAATTTTCCACTCCAGGTTATCCACAATCGAATGGTTTGGTTGAAAGATGGATAGGAACTATGAAATCCATGCTACATCATGCAATTAATTCACAAGGTCGAGGCTGGGGTAAACAGTTGCCATTCTTGTTATGGGCATACAGAGAAGTGCCTAACGCTACAACGGGTGTTGCTCCATTCCTACTAGTTCATGGGCGACCACCTGTAGGACCTCTACCCATCCTCAAATCAAGTTGGGAAGATGAAGTCGTACTTCCTCAAGGGATCGGAGAATCTGTAGCTGACTACCTGTTGAAACTCCGGAAACGTTTAGAAGACGCGGCACAGTATGCGAATAGCATAGCTCAAGAACAGCAGCAGAAATATGTACATTATCATAATTTACGGTCAAAAGATACCGAATTTTCTGTTGGGGATGAAGTTGTAGTGTTAATCCCTGATTCAACAAATCGTCTTTGTTCAAAATGGAAAGGACCAGGAGAAATAGTAGAAAAGAAGTCTCCACATTCTTTTTATGTCAAACTACCTGATGGAAGTGTTCGACATCTTCATCAAAATAAATTGCGTAAATATATTCAACCTGTCAGAGCTGTAGGAATTATTTACGAAACAGATGAAGAGTTTGGAGATATACAACATGCGCCCGTAGAATCACGGCAAGTAACAGATGAAGAACTAAAAGCTGATATAAAATCAAATTCGATATCAGCAAAGCAACATAAACAGCTGTTGAATCTGACTAAAGAATATCTAACAATATTTGATGGGGAATTAAAGAAAGCCAAAGTTCCTCCACATGTTATCCAGTTAAAGTGTGGAGTAGAGAGGAAACAACCTCATCTTTATAAAGTTCCAGAAACATTAAGATCTAATATAGAAAAACAGATAGCGGAATTATTGGAAAAAGACCTAATAGAACCCTCTTCAGCAGAAATAGCATGTCCATTGGTATGTGTAGCCAAGAAAGATGGAACTGTCCGACTTTGCGTGGACTACAGAGAGCTGAACTCAGTTAGTAAAATTCCACCTTTTCCTGTGCAGAATTCAGAAAATCTTAGATTTAAAGCTGGTGGAGCTCGTTTCTTGACAACTTTAGATATCCTTAAGGGATATTGGGAAATACCCTTAGCAGAGCAAAGCCGAGAATTAACCAGTTTTGTATCTCCAAAGGGTCAGTATCAGTGGAAGGTGATGCCATTTGGGTTATCTGGAGCACCAGCAACATTCCAAAGAATAATGAATCAAGTATTACGACCTCATAGTGACTACGCCGAAAGTTTTCTTGATGATATTATCATATTTTCTTCAACCTGGGAAGATCATCTTAATCATATTAAATCCATTTTAGAAACTCTGAAAAAATTGAATTTTTCGGCAAATTTAAAGAAATGCTCGTTTGCGATGTCGAAAGTAAAATATTTAGGACATGTCGTAGGCTCAGGAGAGCACGGCCCAGATCCGGACAAGATATCAGTTATTAAAGATTTGAAAGCCCCTAAAACTAAGAAAACATTGAAGTCACTCCTAGGATTATTTAACTATTACAGAGACTATGTGCCTCGGTATGCCAATATAGCAAAACCTTTAACGGACTTAACTCGAAAAACTGTGCCAAACGACCTTCCATGGTCAGAAGAAGCCGAAAGCGCATTTAATTAGTTAAAGAATTGTTTGTGCTCTATAACATCTCTGTATACACCTGATATGTCGAAACCTTTTGAAATCGATATTGATGCTTCAGTGACCGGAATTGGAGCCTGTCTAATGCAGAGAGATGAGCAGAATAAACTGAAACCTATAACTTTCGCAAGCCAAAAACTGACCCCTGCTCAATCAAAGTGGAGCACTATTGAAAGGGAAGCTTATGCTGTAATATGGGCATTAGGTAAATTCGAAATGTGGACTTATGGAACCACTATTATCTTACACACGGACCATAATCCTTTAAAATATTTGACAGAAACAGTTCCTAAGAACGCCAGATTACAAAGATGGGCATTGGCTCTATCTCGCTATCAAGTGACTATTGCTCATAAGCCAGGAAGCAGTAATACTATTGCAGATGCTTTATCACGCATTCATGAATAAAGTCATAAGTTAGTTTAATATTGTATTTGTTATTACATATATATATATGCGTGTGTTTATTTTGTTTCTTATATTCAAGTTTATTAATTCATTAAGATTATTTAAAGTGCATAAGAAAATCCATGTCAGGATAAATGTTTATTCATATATATTATATATATATTTTATTTCTATTATGTGTTTAAATGTTACTTATTTTATACCATAGAAAATATTTAAATTTTAAGTGAAATATAAATGCTATTGCTCTTGATAGAACATCGCATATTAGGTCAAAGATGAGACAATAATTAAGAATTTAAAAGGACAATTAGACTTTCATGAACATTTATTTAAAGATGAAACAATAATTAAGAATTTAAAAGGACAATTAGACTTTCATGAACAGTTGTATAAATTATCCACAAATTTTGGTTAGTAGTTTCACTGTGAAGGCCATTGTCCCTCAAGTGAAACTGGAGGGAAGGTGTGAACGCCGCACCTCTGATTTCGAGAGTATTCAAAAACAAGAACTGAAAAGTTTGGTACGAAAGTGTGGCAACGTGTGTGCGTATGTGAATCAAGATGGACTAACGTTCCATTCTATATGTTTTTTTAGAAAATACTTTATTTGATGTTAATTTATGTGTTCGTTATGTATTTTATGTTTGTGCCGTAAGTAAAAGTAAAATCTTTAAAAGTAAACAAAGCGTGATCAGTGTCTTAATGTGTCTCGAGATGATTTCACAGGAAGAAAAGAACCAGGTGCGGAAA
>OZ005649.1:159376184-159409184 GCA_963930645.1 Salticus scenicus | reverse complement strand
AAGAAGTCGCCACATTGGCTATATTCACTACGACGCCATCGAAATTTAGGAGTGGATCGAGACAGCACATTTCCTCCCTTGAAATAGGCATCTAAATTTTTAATTGTTGCCTTTATTTTAATTTTTTTCAACAATAAAATAAAATATGCTTTCACGTGAAAAAATAAATAAATAAAATAAAATAAAGTAAAATATTAATATTTTCTTTTGGCATCCAAATGCTTTAAAATGCTTATTAGATAATTTTTTTTTTTGTAAGAACGCCTCCTACTACCTGAAACCCCCGTTATGAATTTAGATCCTTCCACTAAAAGTAATGAAATAGAAAACGGAAGATGTAATGGGAAAACATGCAAACTTGTGTTGTATCATGCACGTATGTTCACTTCACGCACATAAAAAAAATCACTGGACACCACTACCTTGCTGTGCATGAATCTGAGAACGCATGTAATTCGTTTTACCAGCAATTGGTATCACGCATGTATGTACGCTTCGCTCATATGAAAACCAAAAAAAAATCACTGGACACCCCTACCTCGCTGTGCATGAATCTGAGAACGCATGTAACTCGTTTTCGCAGCAATCAGTATCACGCACGTATGTTCGATTCGCTCACGTGAAAAAAAAAAAAAATCACTGGACACCCCTACCTCGCTGTGCATGAATCTGAGAACGCATGTAACTCGTTTTCGCAGCAATCAGTATCACGCACGTATGTTCGCTTCGCTCACGTGAAAACCAAAAATAATATCACTGGACACCTCTGCCTCGCTGTGCATGAATCTGAGAACGCATGTAACTCGTTTTCGCTGCAATCAGTATCGTGCACATAACTCCCCCGACGTCCCCCCCCCCCCAAAAAAAAAAGAATCAATGGATACTCCTACCTTGATGTGTATGAATCGCAAAAGTGCACGAAATTACGATACTTACGTATTATCCGTAAGTACATGCATGAACAAATTTAATATATATATATATATATATATATATATATTTCACGTGAAAGCATATTTTATTTTATGGTTGAAAAAATTAAAATAAAGGCAACAATTAAAAATTTAGATGCCAATTTCAAAGGAGGAAATGTGCTGTCTCGATCCACTCCTCGAAATTTTATTAAACAAAATTTTAAATCCGGAATTGAGCGTGTGAAAAATTAAACAAAATCAATGTTTAAAAACATATATATTTAGAAAATAAATAACTGATATTTTTGTCAAATGAGCATTTAAAATATTCGCACAAATATTTCTTTCTTTCCTTCTACTTCTTTCTTTTTTCTTTTCCCAACCTTCTAACTACTTTTGAAAAATTCAAGGTTGTATGTTGTTTTCACTGACACTGTATAGATTTTGAAATGTATTAAATAAATATTTATTTGAACTTGAGATTAAAAATGTAACTGTGTACCTGATTAAAATCCTTAAAAATATTATTTAAGATTTTCAAACTTGAAACAGAAGCTAAAAATTCGTAAGTATATAATTTTAAATTATAGTGTATTGTGGAATGAAGGACAGCTCAGTGACTGGATATATCCGCCAGAGTTATATCCGCCAAGTGGTAATAAATTAAATAGAATCCACTATATCCTGTTTAATTTACAGAATTACTAAATTTTCCAATCTTTGATCAGACGTATTTACATAGCGTTTAATTTTCATCAAAGCTTCAGATTAAAGATAAAGAGATAATAGCCATAACAATTTTTCTGAAAAATAATGTTATGGATATTATTTCTGAAATGTAACATTGTAAAACAATAATAATTATAATAATTATAACAATAATCAACAGTGTTTTTTGTTGGTATACCTAGTATCTTGTGCTATATATTGGCCCACATACATATATATTTGTGTGTGTGTATGCCTATGTGTGTGCGTAAATATTCCTCTAAATGTGGATATTCTTGTTTAAATACAACTTAAATATCGCTTCTGCAACGTTGATGAAAATTTACATTACATATAGTCATATCATTTTTTCTATTTTAATTAGAAGTGAATATAAAAAAAATATATAAACTATATTATGAATATTCGCATAAACAGTTTTAATTTCTTTCAATTCAAAATGTTGACATTTAATATATAGAAAAGATTTAAGCCAAATTTGATTTCGAGGATTTTAAGTTGTTAAGAAGAAATTTTCATTTTTTTCACTTCAAATTCAAAATTTTAAGTTTTTCTTTTCCTTTCTTAAAATGAATTAATACTTGTGTACAATAATCAAAATAGAGAATTATTTTACTTTTATTCTACATATTATTGTGTATAAAAGAGACAAAAGAAATCAACGTTATGTGAAGATTAATTGAAGTGGTACTAATTTTCAAAATTTGCAATACGGCAAGTTTTCTCATAAAATATGTCCTGTGGAATATTTTTTCAGCATTGTTAATTTGGTATTGGTGTATTGGTGTAAAATGGAAACCTATAATGCAAATTCGTGTGAAATAAATAATGAAATGAAGATTGTCTTTATACGTTAGATTCAGTTCGTTAAACAAGACATTAAATTCCATGTTTCTACTACAGTAGATAGTTGTTGTTTAAATTCATTATATACTATACAAAATATTATTTAACAAAAATACGAATTTTACGCGAACATAAATAAATATTTTAAAATACCATTTTTCATTTTATTCCAATTGTTCATTCATTGATTTATAAATGATTTTTTTTTTTTTTTTTTTTTTTTAAGGTAACAGGTTAAAACGTTTTTATAGCTATAATTTTTAATCATAATTTTTGGGCGGATTTTGGAGGAAGAATTTGTATTAAGTAAATAGTAGCACAGAACTAAAAACTTCTACGTTTCGGTGTTTTTTTTTTTTTTTTTTTTTTTTTAATTACTATCTCCACTAGCACAGAACGTTATTACGACGATGTTATAACTAATTTTTCAATATTCAGACTTATTTTCAACGCTATAACAACGTTATGTGCTACCTGGGATTACTCAAATTAATATTTTACAATTCCACAAATAAAAAGTGAGACAATATGGTTTATAAGTATTTCATTGCGAAAAAATGCAGATGCCCCCAAAAGTCGATTATTTATTTATTTTTATAGGATTTGATTCTAAGTCGATTTTTTTATAGTTGCTATTTTATAGGATTCAGACAATAGCTTAAAAAAAAGAAGGAAAGAAGGAAAGAAAAAATAAGCCGGGAATAAGCTCAGAAACCATTGGATTTCATCAGATATAAAATTATACTATGCATTTTTGTTACTTTAAAAGGCTGTAGTCTGACACAACAGATAAATTTGTGGAACTTCAATGCTCCATTATCCGTACTTTAGATACCAAAAAAATTCCTTTATCTTAAGAAACAATTTTGATAAGGATGAATTATAGAATCCTCAGAAATATATCTATATATTTTTAATTATAAAATTTGTTCTATTTTATTTTGCTTTATTTATTTATTTATTATTTTTTACATTATACTTTGGCGAATTTCCAAGAAGAAATTTTTGTTTATCTTAAGAACTTCCAAGTTTCTGAGTTTTTATTTTATCTTCTGATTTCTATAACAAAAATAATAAAATTGATAATAATCTATATTAATAAAATCAGACTTATGTCTGTAAATTTGTCAGAATAAAAAAAAATTTGCGATATCTTCACGTTTCACACACCATGAAAGCCGAAAATGACTTCAGAAAATCTTGCCTGTGTGTGTGTGTATGTATCATGGTGTCCGTATGTCTGTAACACTATTTTTTTCCGGGCATCACTTGAGAGCGGCTGTACGGAATTCATCGCCGCTTCGCAGGAATTTAGGTCTGTACCCAACTTAAAATTATATCTATCAAATTTTCAAAAATTCTCCCACGTTCCCCCCTGCGCGGGGGCAAAAGGCAAAAACACGTTTGTCCGGGTATCACTTGAGAACGACTGGACGGAATTCAACGGCGCTTCGCAGGAGTTTAGGTTTTTACCCAACTTAAAATCATAAATATCAACTTTTCCGAAATTACTCCCCTTAACCCCCCTCCTCCTTGGCGTGGGCAAAAGAAAAAAAAACACGTTTGTAAGCATAACTCGGCTCCTAATTACTTCACAGTAAATAAATTGCACATGGGGAGACTAAACATGAGTAAAAATAAAACATTATCTGCGATTTAGGAATTTTCGATTTTTAAAGAAAGGGAGGGTGAAAATAAATTTTTGGCGGAAAATATCGAAAATTCCTGATTTTTGAGTAGAACACTCTACTAAAAACGGAACAAAGATATTGAAAAAAGGCTATGCGACATCCTTAGGATATTTTCAAAAAAAAACATTTTTTTTTTTTTTTTTTTTTTTTTGGGGGGGGGGGGGGGGTTCCGAGGGATCAAAATCGAAACACCCCTTTTAACGCTAAATTTGTCCTGAGAAATCTATCGAAGTTGCGGTCAAAATTTTTGGTGCTTGGATTGTTTATATGTATCTAACACCTAAAGTAACGGGATTTATCAATCCCCCCAAGTTGGAACGGCAGAAGGCAAAAACACCTTTGTAAGCATAACTCGGCTCCAAATTACTTCAGAGTGAGGAAATTGCACAAGGGGAGACTACACATTAGTACAATTAAAACATTATCTGCGATTTAGGAAATTTCGAATTTTAAGGAGAGGGTTAGGGGAAATCCATTTTTGGCGGGAAATTTTGCAAATTCTGGAGTTTTGAGTAAAACTGTGCGAAAAATGGAACAAAGATGTTAAAAACAGCCATGCCATTTCTTTAGGCTATATCTGAGAAATGCTTTGATTTTTTTGTGATCTGTCTTTTTTTTTTTTGGGGGGGGGGATGCGTTACAAAGGGCAAATTCGAGACACCCTTTTTAGCTCTAAATTTGTCCTGGGAAATTTATGAGAGCTGTGGTCACGGGTGCTTGGATTGTTTATATGCATCCACCACTTAAAGAAACGGGATTTATCGAAATACCCCCCACTTCCCCCTGGAAAGCAGGAAGCAAAAAAATGTTTTTAAGCGTAACTCGGCCCCAAATTTCTTTACGGTGAAGAAATTGCTCATGAGGAGACTAGACTTGAGTATAAATAAAATATTATGTACGATTTTGGAATTCTTAATTCTTAAAGGAGAGAAGGGGAATATTGTTTTTCGGGGGGAATTTTCAGAAATTCCGGATTTTTTAGTAGAGCTCTACTAAAGGTGTTACAAAGGTATAGAAAACAGCCATGTGTCTTCTTTAGGATATTTCCAAAAACACATTTTCGCTTTCTTTTTTGTGATTTTCGATTTCTTTTCTTTCTTTCTTTTTCTTTTTTTTTTAAGCTATTGTATAGCTTTTATCGCGGGCTTTGAGCGCAGCGACCGAATCGAAAAATTCCGTAACGAAAAAAAAACCTAACACAGTTCGGCAAACTTCGGTAGACTTCGGCTGTACGAAGCTCGCACGGATCGAGACGAGCTACTCCGAAATCGGACGAATACGTAAGCAGCTGTTTGTGAGAAAGTATATAGGTGTATAGGTATCTATCATCTATGTACAACAGTGAATAGCTGTACGCGTAAAATTTGTGTATAAAGTAGATCAGATAAAACTTGAATATCCCCATTCGACTTGCAGGCCTTTAAAACCTATTAAATACCTTTTCTCTATTAAAATTTGTTTTCTTATCGGTCACCACGCTCAAAAAGTGTAACTTGAATTAATATAAAAGAAAAAACTTGAATATCCCCATTCGACTTGCAGGCCTTTAAAACCTATTGAAATACCTTTTCTCTATTAAAATTTGTTTTCTTATCGGTCACCACGCTCAAAAAGTGTAACTTGAATTAATATCAAAGAAAAAACTTGAATATCCCCATTCAACTTGCAGGCCTTTAAAACCTATTAAATACCTTTTCTCTATTAAAATTTGTTTTCTTATCGGTCACCACGCTCAAAAAGTGTAACTTGAATTAATATCAAAGAAAAAACTTGAATATCCCCATTCGACTTGCAGGCCTTTAAAACCTATTAAAATACCTTTTCTCTATTAAAATTTGTTTTCTTATCATTATTGTTATCTTATCATTATTGTTATCTTATTCATTAATATCAAAGAAAAACCTTGAATATCCCCATTCGACTTGTAGGCCTTTAAAACCTATTAAATACCTTTTCTCTATTAAAATTTGTTTTCTTATCGGTCACCACGCTCAAAAAGTGTAACTTCAATTAATATCAAAGAAAAAACTTGAATATCCCCATTCGACTTGCAGGCCTTTAAAACCTATTAAATACCTTTTCTCTATTAAAATTTGTTTTCTTATCGGTCACCACGCTCAAAAAGTTTAACTTGAATTAATATCAAAGAAAAAACTGGAATATCCCCATTCGACTTGCAGGCCTTTAAAACCTATTAAATACCTTTTCTCTATTAAAATTCGTTTTCTTATCGGTCACCACGCTCAAAAAGTGTAACTTGAATTAATATCAAAGAAAAAACTTGAATATCCCCATTCGAGTTGCAGGCCTTTAAAACCTATTAATTACCTTTTCTCTATTAAAATTTGTTTTCTTATCATTATTGTTATCTTATCATTATTGTTATCTTATTCATTAATATCAAAGAAAAAACTTGAATATCCCCATTCGACTTGCAGGCCTTTAAAACCTATTAAATACCTTTTCTCTATTAAAATTTGTTTTCTTATCGGTCACCACGCTCAAAAAGTGTAACTTGAATTAATATCAAAGAAAAAACTGGAATATCCCCATTCGACTTGCAGGCCTTTAAAACCTATTAAATACCTTTTCTCTATTAAAATTCGTTTTCTTATCGGTCACCACGCTCAAAAAGTGTAACTTGAATTAATATCAAAGAAAAAACTTGAATATCCCCATTCGAGTTGCAGGCCTTTAAAACCTATTAATTACCTTTTCTCTATTAAAATTTGTTTTCTTATCATTATTGTTATCTTATCATTATTGTTATCTTATTCATTAATATCAAAGAAAAAACTTGAATATCCCCATTCGACTTGCAGGCCTTTAAAACCTATTAAATACCTTTTCTCTATTAAAATTTGTTTTCTTATCGGTCACCACGCTCAAAAAGTGTAACTTGAATTAATATCAAAGAAAAAACTGGAATATCCCCATTCGACTTGCAGGCCTTTAAAACCTATTAAATACCTTTTCTCTATTAAAATTCGTTTTCTTATCGGTCACCACGCTCAAAAAGTGTAACTTGAATTAATATCAAAGAAAAAACTTGAATATCCCCATTCGAGTTGCAGGCCTTTAAAACCTATTAATTACCTTTTCTCTATTAAAATTTGTTTTCTTATCATTATTGTTATCTTATCATTATTGTTATCTTATTCATTAATATCAAAGAAAAAACTTGAATATCCCCATTCGACTTGCAGGCCTTTAAAACCTATTAAATACCTTTTCTCTATTAAAATTTGTTTTCTTATCGGACACCACGCTCAAAAAGTGTAACTTGAATTAATATCAAAGAAAAAACTTGAATATCCCCATTCGACTTGCAGGCCTTTAAAACCTATTAAATACCTTTTCTCTATTAAAATTCGTTTTCTTATCGGTCACCACGCTCAAAAAGTGTAACTTGAATTAATATCAAAGAAAAAACTTGAATATCCCCATTCGACTTGCAGGCCTTTAAAACCTATTAAATATTTTTTCTCTATTAAAATTCGTTTTCTTATCGGTCACCACGCTCAAAAAGTGTAACTTGAATTAATACAAAAAAAAAAAAAACTTGAATATCCCCATTCGACTTGCTGGCCTTTAAAACCTATTAAAATACCTTTTCTGTATTAAAATTTGTTATCTTATCATTATTGTTATCTTATTCATTAATATCAAAGAAAAAACTTGAATATCCCCATTCGACTTGCAGGCCTTTAAAACCTATTAAATACCTTTTCTCTATATAAATTTGTTTTCTTATCGGTCACCCCGCTCAAAAAGTGTAACTTGAATTAATTTCAAATAAACAACTTGAATATCCCCATTCGACTTGCAGGCCTTTAAAACCTATTAAATACCTTTTCTCTATTAAAATTTGTTTTCTTATCGGTCACCACGCTCAAAAAGTGTAACTTGAATTAACATCAAAGAAAAAACTTGAATATCCCCATTCGACTTGCAGGCCTTTAAAACTTATTAAAATACCTTTCCTCTATTAAAATTTGTTTTCTTATTATTGTTATCTTATTCATTAATATCAAAGAAAAACCTTGAATATCCCCATTCGACTTGCAGGCCTTTAAAACCTATTAAATACCTTTTCTCTATTAAAATTTGTTTTCTTATCGGTCACCACGCTCAAAAAGCGTAACTTGAATTAATATCAAAGAAAAAACTTGAATATCCCCATTCGACTTGCAGGCCTTTAAAACCTATTAAATACCTTTTCTCTATTAAAATTTGTTTTCTTATCGGTCACCTCGCTCAAAAAGTGTAACTTGAATTAATATCAAAGAAAAAACTTGAATATCCCCATTCGACTTGCAGGCCTTTAAAACCTATTAAAATACCTTTTCCGTATTAAAATTTGTTATCTTATCATTATTGTTATCTTATTCATTAATATCAAAGAAAAAACTTGAATATCCCCATTCGACTTGCTGGCCTTTAAAACCTATTAAATACCTTTTCTCTATATAAATTTGTTTTCTTATCGGTCACCCCGCTCAAAAAGTGTAACTTGAATTAATTTCAAATAAACAACTTGAATATCCCCATTCGACTTGCAGGCCTTTAAAACCTATTGAAATACCTTTTCTCTATTAAAATTCGTTTTCTTATCGGTCACCACGCTCAAAAAGTGTAACTTGAATTAATACAAAAAAAAAAAAAAAAAACTTGAATATCCCCATTCGACTTGCTGGCCTTTTAAAACCTATTAAAATACCTTTTCTGTATTAAAATTTGTTATCTTATCATTATTGTTATCTTATTCATTAATATCAAAGAAAAAACTTGAATATCCCCATTCGACTTGCAGGCCTTTAAAACCTATTAAATACCTTTTCTCTATATAAATTTGTTTTCTTATCGGTCACCCCGCTCAAAAAGTGTAACTTGAATTAATTTCAAATAAACAACTTGAATATCCCCATTCGACTTGCAGGCCTTTAAAACCTATTAAATACCTTTTCTCTATTAAAATTTGTTTTCTTATCGGTCACCACGCTCAAAAAGTGTAACTTGAATTAATATCAAAGAAAAAACTTGAATATCCCCATTCGACTTGCAGGCCTTTAAAACTTATTAAAATACCTTTCCTCTATTAAAATTTGTTTTCTTATTATTGTTATCTTATTCATTAATATCAAAGAAAAACCTTGAATATCCCCATTCGACTTGCAGGCCTTTAAAACCTATTAAATACCTTTTCTCTATTAAAATTTGTTTTCTTATCGGTCACCACGCTCAAAAAGCGTAACTTGAATTAATATCAAAGAAAAAACTTGAATATCCCAATTCGACTTGCAGGCCTTTAAAACCTATTAAATACCTTTTCTCTATTAAAATTTGTTTTCTTATCGGTCACCACGCTCAAAAAGTGTAACTTGAATTAATATCAAAGAAAAAACTTGAATATCCCCATTCGACTTGCAGGCCTTTAAAACCTATTAAATACCTTTTCTTTATTAAAATTCATTTTCTTATCGGTCACCACGCTGAAAAAGTGTAACTTGAATTAATATAAAAAAAAAAAAAAACTTGAATATCCCCATTCGACTTGCTGGCCTTTAAAACCTATTAAAATACCTTTTCTGTATTAAAATTTGTTATCTTATCATTATTGTTATCTTATTCATTAATATCAAAGAAAAAACTTGAATATCCCCATTCGACTTGCAGGCCTTTAAAACCTATTAAATACCTTTTCTCTATATAAATTTGTTTTCTTATCGGTCACCCCGCTCAAAAAGTGTAACTTGAATTAATTTCAAATAAACAACTTGAATATCCCCATTCGACTTGCAGGCCTTTAAAACCTATTAAATACCTTTTCTCTATTAAGATTTGTTTTCTTATCGGTCACTACGCTCAAAAAGTGTAACTTGAAATTATATAAAAGAAAAATCTTGAATATCCCCATTCGACTTGCAGGTCTTTAAAAACCTATTAAAATACCTTTTCTCAAAAAATAGAGTTAGATCATTCAAATTTGGTACATCGAGGTTTTCGATACCTACAAATCGATTGCGGATATTTTTGATATATTCTCATTGCGGATATATTCTCATTTATTCAATAAAACAAAAAATTTGTTTTCTTATCTGTCACCACGCTCAAAAAGTGTAACTTGAATTAATATCAAAGAAAAAACTTGAATTAATAAAAAAAAAAAAAAAAAAAAAAAAAAAATATATATATATATATATACTGCATAAATAAAATAAATAAATAATTATAATTGCATAAGTTGATAAAAAATGCTATGCAATAGCTTTACCGTGGCAGTCCTCGAGTGCCACACGTATTTTTTTTTTTTTTTTTTTTTCGGGGGGGGGGGGGGGGAGCGGTTATGAAGTAGCAAATTCAAGACCACCCCCATTTTGGCGCTAAATTTGTCTTGGGAAATCTGTGAGGTCTGCGGTCACGAAATTTGGTGCGTAAATTATTTATATGTACCCGACACTTATTGTAACGGAATTTTACAAAATTCTCCCCTTACCCCCCTTGAGGTTGAGGAGGCTGTAAACACTTGTAAAAACACGTTTTCCCATTTGAATTCGCCTTAATTTATCTTAGAATGGCGAACTTTGGTGTATAGATGTTGATTAGGTGTACGCATTATGTACTTTGGTGAGATTTCGCAAAACTTCGAACTTAGCCTTTAGGGAAGGGGGAGTAAGAATCGGGTAAGTTGCTGCCGAAGGTAGTGGGAACACGGACTCCTCACGTTGCGAGCGAGAAAAGTCTCTACCGAACACAGTGGGAACTTTACCTCAGGTTAATTAATAATGATATGATATTTTGACAACTCATTTAAATATTGTGTCCAGCGAAGCCGGCAAAGCCTGCTAGTAATAATAATAATAATAAAATTTATGGTTATTTGTTCCTATGACTCATTTTTTTTAAAAATTCTGATAAAAGGACTATTTTAAAAATACCACACTTGAGATGATATGTTAATAGTTTATTTATCATTTGTACGAAAACTTCAGAAAATTTTGAAGAAAATTTTCACATTTTTCTAATATTTTTTTTCCATAACGAACCGGATGACATTTTATTTATTTATTTATTTATTTATTTTTGTTTATTTTTGTTTTTAATTACTTATTCATGGTGTTGTATAAAATAAATTACTGCACATATAACCAGTACATTCATTTCTCTCATAAAGTTTGGTTTTATGCTGAACAAATTCAAATAATTAAAGTGACTTTGACCTTGTATATGCTACAGATTTTCCATAGATTTGCTGAATTAATTTTCAGTTTTTGCTATCATATAAAGTAATTCCTTCTTGGAAAATCTGTAGTATATTTCAAATAAATTACACGATGTGACTTGGAAGAATTTTATCTCGAATACAATAGATGACTGTAAATTATAAGAAGTTCTCAATGATAAGAACTAATTTCGAACAATACGAATAAATCTAAAAAAAAAAAAAAATATTAATAATAATAGATAATTTCATTACCTTTTTTACGTTTGGGAACGTTGGGATTACAACAGACCTGAAATGGAATGTTTATACTGTCGTCCATAGTTGCGTGAAGATCCCGAATTTACAAATTTGTCTGACAATGGGGCTCATTTTCTATAAGCTCATAAAAAAAAAAGAAATAAAGAAAAATACCATTCGTGCTTTTATTCTAAACGCGTTATGAAAGTCTGTCACGGTAGACACTAAAAAGTTTTTTAGGAACCGTCACTGAAGTTTGTAATATGAAACAAGTGAACTTGCATAATGTGAGGAAGCTTCCAATTTTATTTTTCATTTAAGCGTTTCGCAAATGGATTCTTTTGGGCAATGCATTTTAATGCTGAAAATTGGATCATGGGATTTAGAATGATCATAAATCTACAAAAGAACACATAATAATATTAATGAAATTTTTAGCGAAACTTTCTTTCTTCGTTTATTATATTCCTTATCATTAAACGAGCAAATCTTGTATGTATACAGGGTGGTTTCAAAAGACCAAGAGTTTCACCGAATTTGATAAGCAGTATGATTTTTTTCTGAAAACCATGATAAGATTTTGTGCATATCAACCGGTAGGCTGCCTACCACCCGACAGACTTGTTATACAACACATGTTACCATTTTTCAACTACGATCGACAATTTTTATCATCGAAATCTAATGAATATAATCACAAGAAACTTAGTATGTGAGATACGTAATATGTAAAACTGTGATATTTTTATTTTGACGTATATTACCCAAGAGGTGGCATAGTTATTACTTACTTCTGCGATTTATTAGATGGCTATATCAGCATCTGTTAGTTAAAATTGTGCCAATATGCACATGCAAAATTTCTATTGCGAAGAGTTATGTTGATTATATTTCTATACTATTAACCTGTAGGGGTTGTATTGTACACGTGATATACAGCAAACTTTTATGGTGATCACATTATGCTAGTTTAATTTTTCCCTATATTATTGTGCACATATTTGGCTGTTCTTATTTTATTCTGTTTTCAGGTTATAACTATAAAAGTATTATAAATGATAGCTAAAAAAACTTTCTTGGTATATCAGTCAACTTTTAAAATAAGAAATATGTTTTATGTGTAATTTTTTTCACGATGTAAAAATAAATCAAAATTGGATTCCAGAAATAAATATTTATTTATTACATGTGGTTAATGCAAAATACATATTTCCTTTAACATTTGTACATGTACAACACAGTATTGCCCTTGTCTTCCAAGCAAGACGTTCTATTCAAAAATTTATATTATTTTCAGTTTATATTATCTTTTTTCTTAAGAAAGAAAAAAAGAAAAATGATGTATATTTACAAATAAAAGAATCTGAAATATAGCCTTGTAATATATATATATATATTACTGCCTTCTATGAAAATAACTGTGTTCTGTTACGTTTCAGTGAAAACTTACAGAAGATCACTCTAACGTAGTAGAATAAAGTGAATAAAAGACTATTTCAAAGATATAAATTTGAAAGAGAGGCGGGTAAAATCGTTATGCTTCGCTCAGATGAGGACAAGATCATTTAGAAGTTTCGTACGTGTCAACACTTTTGATATATAGACAAGCTAAAGAGAAAGCGTATTTACTCAAGTGTTAAATTGTAAAATTTAAAAATCTAAATGCAGGTACATATTTATATTTTTAGAAGTATTTGCTAAAAGAAATGATTTAGCGTCAGTAGAGGATGGCTGAGTTTTAGTTTATTGGTTAAGTTTAATCCGACACAGTTTTTAAAAGTCTGTATTCCCTTTTGTTAAAAAAGATTATGGTTTGTTTTATGTTTATTTTATGTCGTTGTTTTAGTATTTTTACATATATATTTTTTTAAATAAAATATATTTGAATTTTAATAAATGCATTGAAAATGGTATAAATAGCACGATTGGTTTGTGTACAGGGATACCCCGTAAAGATCCTTATGCATTGCACTCTATGAAAGGAAATTTATAAAACATATTTAAATAACATTGAACTGTACAAATCATAATGAGATTGATATTTATTATTCATATGCACTAGAAAATGTTTTCTATAGAATAGAAAGTTACCAACATTTTAAGTTATTCCGGAGCATTCTTAGCTCTATCTTTATTTCACACAACTTTCTGTTTCAAGAGTAATTTCTTTTTATTTTATCATAGTTTTTTATTGGAGAAAATTGTTCTATGAATAAAATAGTATGAAATAAAGGCGTGACTAAAAATGCTCCGAAATAAATTAAAATGTTGGCAACTGCGAGAATATAGTATGATTACTATTGAGGATTACACGGTGACACAAAAAGCATTCAGGTATATTAAAGGCTATTATTGGAGATTGCTGGAATTGCTTTGACGCTTGTGTTAAAAATTTTTAACACTTTCTAATAAAGTTTAAGAGTAATTATGACTTCAAATAGTCTATCTTTCTGTCCTTCAGACATTGCTCTAATTTACGTTAATAATGTATAAAATGTCTTGAAATTAATTTATGTTGTTCTAGTTCACTATGACATGTTTTCTATTGAAAATACTATCAGGTTTGACAAAGGCGACTTTTTTTCATTATTATTTTCATATCACTATTTCCATAACATGATATTTATAATAAATTTATACCGACAAAGCGCAGAATTGTGTGCGAAAATATATTATAAATTTTATTTTTTAGAAATAGCGGTACGAAATGAATATAAAAAAAACCTCACCTGTGGTAACCCTGTAGTATAAATTGCTCAACTAATTTTAGTATGAGGACTCGCAGATTTTTGATGCATTACGGTCATTAAGAGATATATTTTTAAAGCATATTTTAATATTTTTATACTACATACCGGAATTAATATACATTTTAAAGAAACTCAAAACCATTTCTGCTGTAAAATAAGGTAGAAATAATGTAAATGATTGGATTGATTACAGGGGCGCACAAATGTGTACTGATTCATTACGTGATAGAAAGGGAACTTGTTAAATTTTGATTTTCAGTTTCGTGGAGTTTTCCCTAATGCATTACATGGTGCATATACAAAGTTAAGACGATATAGAAAGCTACATAAAAACAAACTTTTTAATGCGTCTTTCTAGAAATAAAGCTATAAAAGCCTTTTGTGAGACTCTTTACTGAATAGGTAAAAACAAATTAATAATTTTATAGTAGACTTGTTGTTTTAAACAATGTAATACAAACAAAATCATTAACTGAAGGCTATACAGAAGCAATCTACTATAAAGGAGCCTTCAGAGACTGGCAACTTAAAAAGCTTCAAGTGCGGCTCCATTGACATTTCTTTGATGTGGTTTTTGAGAACCAATGCTCGCTCGAATCGTCCCTCACAAACCCCTTAGTGCAATAATTGCATGAGAACTGGTCTCTTTTGTAAAAGAGCAATAAAAAGTAATGTCCTTCATTGTAAATGTGTGCAAAATTTCAAGGGTCGCTTTCGGACAATGGATAATTTATGAGTTTTGAAGCTCTGCTCGTTGCCAGTGTCTGAAGGGTCTTTAAGGTTTTTCCCTTAAAATACAGAAAAATGTACAAAAACAGTTTTTACGAGTTTTCTTTCTTCCTAATTAAAAGCGAAATGCTTTCTAGGATGTCTTCACGATGACAAAAGAAGTAAAGAAGAACGGTTGAAGATTGAACGGTGCAACAGGTACGCACAGTTGGAAAGCATCTATAATTTATGCGAACCGTATTATGCTTCCTAGAATAGTAAAAATATTTTCGAACAAATTACTTTATAATTTTGTACATAAAAAATGCTTTATTGAATACAGTGCAAAGTATTATATTCTGAAGTAATATACAATCAGAAAAATGTTTAATTAATTCTTTCTTAGTCTGATACTATTTTTGTCATAATTTTCTTAGTTACTTTCGTACATGTTCTAGTGTTTCTTTTCTTTCTGTTTTACTTTCTTTTATATTGAATAAAAAAGAGTGTTGGTTTCGAAAAAAATTCTGACTTCCGGTTTTCGATGGATTTACACGTTTTGAAAGGTACAGAACGCGATATAACCATTTCTAGAAATTGTCTGTCTGTGTTTGTGACAAAAATTTGTGGCGATCGTATCTCAAGACCTACTCTACAGAATCTCATATAAACTCACATGTTGTTGCAACTTGGAATAAATTAATGTCTATTATCTTTTGGTGCAAATTGCTTAACAGGTGACGCTGCTATACTGTAATTTCTTTTATTTAAGGGAAAGCTATATCTGAGGTTCTGTTGTGTATGATCAAACAAAAATTGTTACTTGAGAAAGCCATTATGAAGCATTATGCCCAATAATTTGGATGCATATCGGCCGATAAGTGGCACTTCTACGCTATAGTTTTTCTTGGATAGCCCTGTATATTATTTTGGGTAGCCTTGTATATTAATTTATAAATTATATACCCACCACATAGTGTACCTCACAGTCCAACATTAAAAACATAACGCAACTTGAAATGCCCTTCCCACGATTCCCATGTACAATCCTAATGTAACCCACATCTTTTAGGTAGTCCGATACACGAATGGTGAAAATTTTTCCTTCCATATTCGATACGAAAGAAGCATTTATGAAAGCGAAAATACAAGTTAATTTCATTTTATTTAGCATTGTACAAATATGTTAAATTTCACATACCCGAAATTTCGCATATTGATGTAATATATTTGAATTATCTTGGATGTTTGTATACACAAATTAATTGTTCGATTTCAAAGAAAAGTTTCGAGTAGCCTCTCAATATGATACAGATTTAGAATAGCAAGTTTGTACTTCCTCCTAACATCTGTTCTTAAAATATACTCTGCTAATAGACATACAGACACACAAATCTACCGCTAAAAACATGTTTTTCGGATTCACTACCACCCCAAAACGTGTAAACATATAACAAAAAAATTCAGTTTCGTAAATTTGACCCCAAAACAGTACTTTCTGTACTAAATATGGGTAAGAGAAAGTAAAAATCTATTTAGGTAAATGGAGAAAAAAGAAATTATCCCTTGATCAAGTCAAGTCAACGAGGTGCTTCGGAGTACCTGCATATGGTCGCAACCAATGCTTACTTCCAACGAAATTGAGAAAAACATATAAAAATAATTTAAAAAAATAATTAATAAATAATAATTTAATAAAAATAATAAAGGAAAAGTCAAAAGGGTAAAATTTAAAATTTTTATCTCTGAATAAATCTCCGCGTGAGCAGAGATTATTCAGAGTAAAGCATTGGGAGTTGAAGAAAAAAAAAAAAAAAAATCACTGAGAAAAACTAAGTGTAACAGTAAATCTGTTACGTGCATTGACAAGACAGTCTGGACCGCGAAAAGAAATTTAGAGTTGAAAAGGGCGCCCCAAGGGACACAGGAAACTGCTCAAAGTGCCGCAATTAAAAAAAATAAAATAAAAAGGGGGTCATATATTATTTCCTTTTCTTTTTTTTCTATAGTTATTAAAATTCAGGAAAATTAAAAGCGAAGTAAAATACAGAATTTCAGGCAGAATCTCGGTGTCCGGACAGAATCTAGTTCTGAGATAGATCCGCGGACCTGTCATAGAAGCCTGCATAGTACTCTCAGTCCTCCCTGAAAGTGTTCAGCAAAAAAATCAGAGGATTATGTCCAAAACACAAGAGCCAATCAGAGGCCTGGAAATCGAACAATGAGAGTTAACCAAAGAAGCAGACGCCAGAAGTTACGAAAATTAATAAAATATAAAAAAAAATATGCCAAATAATAAAAAATAACACGGCAATTGGGAAAATTTGAGAAAAATAAATTATCTTGATGATGACGATGTGATAGTAATTTTTCGAGCTTTAATTATACATATATTTCCTTTGTCTTAATTTTTCATAAATCTAGAGAAAAAAAAAAAAAAAAAAAAAAAAAAACATTGCAAATAAATTAAGTATTTAATTATAAATTGTAATTATAAATTGTAATTTTAAATAATAATTTTAAAGGAGCAAATAACAATAACAATAAGATAAATCTAATGCGTTTCCTTATAAAACAGATGGATATCATTTTTATCCAGTACTTTTTGTTAAAAAGGTATGTTTTTCTCGTATTGTTTACAATTAAATACCGCCGTTCATTTTAATTAATTTCCTATTTAACAGAAAACCACCACTTCAAGATAACTTTGCTAAGAGCTATTTACTTCCTGGTGAAAACTGGAACATTTCCTAGAGTCATATCGCCGAAGTAATGAAATAAATGCATTTATAAATGAGCTTAGGGATGTGCTCAAATCAGTCACAAAGAGAAGGTTCAGGGTAAATATTGTGTAGAAACCTCGTAGTCGGCCAAAATACCCATAAACCTTCACTCATCCGTTTGATAGGTCATCAGTATCGGAAGCAGGAAAAAAAAATTATATATATATATACCAGTTCAATTAACCCATGTTGTTAATCAAAGTCACCAGAGGAAACGTACGTTTACAATCGTTTATACTGTACACGATAATTTTGAATGTTGACGAGTTAACTGGCATATTATTTGATAGAGACAGATTATTACAAAAAACGATATGCAAATGTAAGAAAAATAAACATTTAAGAAGACAGTGAATGTTAATTTTTGAAAAATTTACTTATTACGCCATTGCTAGGGAATATTGTATATTAATATAAGATTGTTTATAGAAGAAAAATATAAAATTTAAAGTAAGAAATAAAATTTAATTAATAAGATATTGATTAAAATTTGTTAATTAGTTGTTAATATTACAAAATTTTCAATATATATATATATATATATATATATATATATATATATATAATCTTCCTAAAGTTTGATAAGCTTTTTCTTCATACCTGTATGTTTCTGTATAACTTAATAATAATTTTGTTATAATGCATTTTTTAAATTTAAAAATTTAAGAAAAGATGAGTAATTTTTCTTAAAATTTGCTTGAAATCACGTACATATTTGAATTTTTATTTCTTGTTGTTATTCAAGGAAAATAAAAAATCTCAAGCAAAAATTAATGCAAATCGAACATTTTAAAAATTAGAGAATAATTAACACATTTTAATTAATATTTAATTAAATAAATTTTATATCTTACTTTCAATTACATATTTTTTTTTTAATCTATAAACAATGCTATATTAATATGCGATATTTCATAGCAATAAATAAATAATAATAATAATAAATAGAGATTAATATATGATTTTTTCAAAGTTTTAAGTTCACTATCTTCTTAAGGTTGTTTGGTTGTGTGGCTTTAAAGCCGACTGACTACTCTAGGGTCTTAGACCTATGGATAGGATGACCTCAGTGGGGGGTCTTTCTAAGGAGCCCTAGCTCGCATTTACACGTTTCGGAGAAAACCACTAAGAATCCCGAACGGCTAGGTCGATGAGCGTGACCTGGGATCGAACCTGGCACTTCCCCTCTACCAGCTCTGAGCGCAGTGTCTCTAAAGGCTAGGGACAATGGAAATTATCAACATGAATCGAATTAAAATAAACAACAAATAAACAACGCCCGACATAGTTACTTTTGTGATAACAGATTTCAAATATACATTTATAAAACTTAATAAATATTAAATTTTAAAATTTTTATTAATTTTTGTTAAAAACTGTTGTTTAATTTTTGTGAAAAATTTAAGCAACACTTTACAACGCAAAAAGATGATGCTGTATTTATTTTAATACGAAAGCTTTTTTATATAACTCTTATATTGTATGAATTTTAAAACCATTAATAAAAACAGGATAAATAAAAATCTTGATTTCTTCTTCTTTCTTTCTTTCTTCTTTTTTTTTTTTTTTTTTTTTAATTATTTTAAGTTAGATTTTTAAAAACAATTTTGTCTATTCTATACATGCTCTTATAAACTGTTTCTATTTTTAACTAGGGTAGTATGGAGCACAGATTATTATACAGATAGGGCACTCCCGTATATTCTTCGGTAGCCTGAATTTGACTGCAACGACCCTATTGTCAACGGCTGTAAGTTTCTCGAGCTCTCCAGCTTACGCAATCGCTCGTCTTATTTTTATTGTATCTTTGTTCATATCATAATATTAGTGCAACGTTAAACCCAACATCCAACCGACTAACCATTTATTGATGTTTACGTTTGGACTTTTTGTTATTGTTTACGAATTTGATTGTCGAAAGCAATTTATTTTAAGAAGCAAGTACTAAATATTAAGCAAATAAATTTCGAAAATATACATAAACCAGAAATATTTTTTTCATTTTAAAGCATTTTGTATTATTTACACCAAGCAATGTTAAATATTTAAGATTTCATGCCATACTGCTATTTCAGCATTACAGTTTGTTCTATTAATTTGTACTCTTGAAAACGAATGTGTTTGGAAAAATTTATTTTCAAACATAATAAAAATTAGTTTTATTTCTTAGAAAATAGCTGTGAATGTTATGATTTTGTAAATTTAAAAGTAGTAGAAAAAGTGAAGGAAAGAAAACTGCACATACGTTTTCTTTGGCAACTTTATTATTGTTTACAAACTTGATTGTCAAAAGCAATTTATTTTAAGAAGCAAGTGCTAAATATTAAGAAAATAAACTTTGAAAATATACATAAAATATTTTTTTTTTTCATTTTAAAGCATTTTGTATTATTTAAACCAAGCAACGTTAAGTATTTAATGATTTCATGCTGCTATTTCAGAATTACAGTTTGTAATTTTAATTTGTACTTGAATATGAATATGTTTCACAAAGCATATTTTTAAACTTTATAAAAAATAATTTTTGTTTCTTAGAAGAATAGCTGTGAATGTTTTGAGGATAATTTTGTGAATTCAAAAACAATAGAAAGTGAAGAAAAAGAAAACTTCCCATACTAACCTGCTTCAACAATTTTGGATCAAAGATGCTATTCATGTAGACTTAACACATGTAGTTCGCCTCTGTTGACACTAGTGGTGCTACTATATTTCCGGTTCGCGTTTTAGTTTCACTGTCTTATCTGTATGATAATCTGTGGTATGGAGTAAATCAGTGAAAAATTTAGTTTTCTTTATATCATGCTCATACTTTTTCTCATTGTAAAAGTTGCTACAGCAGAGGAGTTCATTAATGTATCACGCTGAAATGGTTTTATTAAAAAAAAAAAAAAAAAAAAAAAAAAAAAAAGTTTTACCTTAATTAAAAAAAAAATTAAAATTAACGTTACCTCCAATTTTCCCATGTGGGACAACTATTTCAACTGTTATTTTTATTGCAGATTTCTTTTCCCCATGGTCCATAAAACGCATATACCAAGTTTCAATGACGTACTTCGATTAGAACGGGATCAAGTAAACAACTAAGTTAAAAACAAGGTAACTTTAATTCTAATCATTCAGTATATGACGAAGAAAATCTGTCAATTCCATGCATTAAAGAATTAAAGCAAATTCAGAAATGCATTTAAAAGGATCCAGTTTGATTTTGAGTAATGTGTTAAACTGAAACTAAATTTTCGCTAATGATTAAAATCGTATATTTATTTATGGAATTGTTACGCTTTTGTTTAGGACAGAGTTTCCCTTTCTGACGACAATAAAATATAAATTTATCTACCACATTATTTAATTATTTATCATGTTAAATTATTAGTATTTTTATAGGATGTCCTGAACAAAAACGTTAAATAAAATAATAAGATAAAAAAATTTTTATAAACCATGTTTTTAAATTTTCTGTTGAATCATATAAACGCTACTGAAGGCAGCCGAACCCCAGCAATTGGATAAAAGTATTAAAAAAATTCCTTACTATCGTCTTTTGAGCTATTATAAAAGTTTCAAATGGCTATCTAGCCGGGAAGTTAGTTAAAAGTTGATTGAAAGATTTGTACTGGAATCGCTGCTGAAGGCAGCAAGGTCCCGAAGCAATTGGATAAAAATATTTTTAAAAAGCATTTTCACCGTATTCTGAACTATTTCGAAAGTTTCAAATGTCTAGCTACTCGGGAAGTTAGTTAAATAAATCTTCTGTTGAATCATATGAACGCTGCCGAAGACAGTAAGGACCTGAAACAGTTGACTAAAAGTATTAAAAAAATGTATTGCCACCGTGTTCTGAGCTATCCTGAAAGTTTCAAATATCTAGCTAGTCGGGAAGTTAGTGAAAAATCGATTGCAAGCTTTGTACTGGTAACGCTGCCGAAGGCAGCAGAAACCCGAAACAGTTGGCTAAAGGTATTTAAAAAAATGCATTTTCACCGTGTTCTGAACTATTCTGAAAGTTTCAAATGTCTAGCTAGTCGGGAAGTTAGTTAAATAAATTTTCTGTCGAATAATATAAGCGCTGCCGAAGGCAGTGGGACCTGAAATAGTTGACTAAAATGATTAGAAAAATGTATTGTCACCGCGTTCTGAGCTATCCTGAAAGTTTCAAATATCTAGCTAGTCGGGAAGTTAGTGAAAAATCAATTGCAAGCTTTGTACTGGTAACGCTGCCGAAGGCAGCAGGAACCCGAAACAGTTGGCTAAAGGTATTTAAAAAATGCATTTTCACCGTGTTCTGAACTATTCTGAAAGTTTCAAATGTCTAGCTAGTCGGGAAGTTAAATAAATGTTCTGTCGAATAATATAAACGTGTCGAAGGCAGCGGGACATGAAATAGTTGACTAAAGTTATCAGAAAAATGTATTGTCACCGTGTTGTGAGCTGTCCTGAAAGTTTCAAATGTCTAGATAGTCGGAAAGCTAGTGAGAAATTGATTGCAAACTTCGTACTGATAACGCTGCCGAAGGCAGCAGGAACCCGAAACAGTTGGCTAAAGGTATTAAGAAAATGCATTTTCACCATGTTCTGAACTATTCTGAAAGTTTCAAATGTCTAGCTAGACGGGAAGTTAGTTAAATAAATTTTTTGTCGAATCATATAAGTGCTGCCGAAGGCAGCGGGACTGGAAATAGTTGACTTAAATTATTAGAAAAATGTATTGTCACCGTGTTGTGAGTTGTCCTGAAAGTTTCAAATATCTAGCTAGTCGGGAAGTTAGTGAATAATCGATTGCAAGCTTTGTACTGGTAACGCTGCCGAAGGCAGCAAGAACCCGAAACAGTTGGCTAAAGATACTTAAAATAATGCATTTTCATCGTGTTCTGAACTATTCTGAAAGTTTCAAATGTCTAGCTAGTCGGGAAGTTAGTTAAATAAATTTCCTGTCTAATATAAGCGCTGCCGAAGGCAGTGGGACCTGAAATAGTTGACTAAAATGATTAGAAAAATGTATTGTCACCGTGTTATGAGCTGTCCTAAAAGTTTCAAATGTCCAGATAGTCGGAACGTTAGTGAAAAATCGATTGCAAGCTTAGTACTGATAACGCTGCCGAAGGCAGCAGGAACCCGAAACAGTTGGCTAAAGGTATTAAAAAAATGCATTTTCACCGTGTTCTGAACTATTCTGAAAATTTCAAATGTCTAGCTAGTCGGGAAGTTAGTTAAATAAATGTTCTGTCGAATAATATAAGCGCTGCCGAAGGCACCGGGACCTGAAATAATTGACTAAAATTATTAGAAAAATGTATTGTCACTGTGTTGTGAGCTGTCCTGAAAGTTTCAAATGTCTAGCTAGTCGGAAAGTTAGTGAAAAATCGATTGCAAGCTTTGTACTGATAACGCTGCCGAAGGCAGCAGGAGCCCGAAACAGTTGGCTAAAGGTGTTAAGAAAATGCATTTCCACCATGTTCTGAACTATTCTGAAAGTTTCAAATGTCTAGCTAGTCGAGACGTTAGTTAAATAAATTTTCTGTCGAATCATATAAGCGCTGCCGAAGGCAGCGGGACTTGAAATAGTTGACTAAAATTATTAGAAAAATGTATTGTCACCGTGTTGTGAGCTGTCCTGAAAATTTCAAATATCTAGCTAGTCGGGAAGTTAGTGAATAATCGATTGCAAGCTTTGTACTGGTAACGCTGCCGAAGGCAGCAGGAACCCGAAACAGTTGGCTAAAGATACTTAAAATAATGCATTTTCATCGTGTTCTGAACTATTCTGAAAGTTTCAAATGTCTAGCTAGTCGGGAAGTTAGTTAAATAAATTTCCTGTCTAATATAAGCGCTGCCGAAGGCAGTGGGACCTGAAATAGTTGACTAAAATGATTAGAAAAATGTATTGTCACCGTGTTATGAGCTGTCCTAAAAGTTTCAAATGTCCAGATAGTCGGAACGTTAGTGAAAAATCGATTGCAAGCTTAGTACTGATAACGCTGCCGAAGGCAGCAGGAACCCGATACAGTTGGCTAAAGGTATTAAAAAAAATGCATTTTCACCGTGTTCTGAACTATTCTGAAAATTTCAAATGTCTAGCTAGTCGGGAAGTTAGTTAAATAAATGTTCTGTCGAATAATATAAGCGCTGCCGAAGGCAGTGGGACCTGAAATAGTTGACTAAAATGATTAGAAAAATGTATTGTCACCACGTTCTGAGCTATCCTGAAAGTTTCAAATATCTAGCTAGTCGGGAAGTTAGTGAAAAATCAATTGCAAGCTTTGTACTGGTAACGCTGCCGAAGGCAGCAGGAACCCGAAACAGTTGGCTAAAGGTATTTAAAAAATGCATTTTCACCGTGTTCTGAACTATTCTAAAAGTTTCAAATGTCTAGCTAGTCGGGAAGTTAGTTAAATAAATGTTCTGTCGAATAATATAAACGTGCCGAAGGCAGCGGGACATGAAATAGTTGACTAAAGTTATTAGAAAAATGTATTGTCACCGTGTTGTGAGCTGTCCTGAAAGTTTCAAATGTCTAGATAGTCGGAAAGCTAGTGAGAAATTGATTGCAAGCTTTGTACTGATAACGCTGCCGAAGGCAGCAGGAACCCGAAACAGTTGGCTAAAGGTATTAAGAAAATGCATTTTCACCATGTTCTGAACTATTCTGAAAGTTTCAAATGTCTAGCTAGACGGGAAGTTAGTTAAATAAATTTTTTGTCGAATCATATAAGTGCTGCCGAAGGCAGCGGGACTGGAAATAGTTGACTTAAATTATTAGAAAAATGTATTGTCACCGTGTTGTGAGTTGTCCTGAAAGTTTCAAATATCTAGCTAGTCGGGAAGTTAGTGAATAATCGATTGCAAGCTTTGTACTGGTAACGCTGCCGAAGGCAGCAAGAACCCGAAACAGTTGGCTAAAGATACTTAAAATAATGCATTTTCATCGTGTTCTGAACTATTCTGAAAGTTTCAAATGTCTAGCTAGTCGGGAAGTTAGTTAAATAAATTTCCTGTCTAATATAAGCGCTGCCGAAGGCAGTGGGACCTGAAATAGTTGACTAAAATGATTAGAAAAATGTATTGTCACCGTGTTATGAGCTGTCCTAAAAGTTTCAAATGTCCAGATAGTCGGAACGTTAGTGAAAAATCGATTGCAAGCTTAGTACTGATAACGCTGCCGAAGGCAGCAGGAACCCGAAACAGTTGGCTAAAGGTATTAAAAAAATGCATTTTCACCGTGTTCTGAACTATTCTGAAAATTTCAAATGTCTAGCTAGTCGGGAAGTTAGTTAAATAAATGTTCTGTCGAATAATATAAGCGCTGCCGAAGGCACCGGGACCTGAAATAATTGACTAAAATTATTAGAAAAATGTATTGTCACTGTGTTGTGAGCTGTCCTGAAAGTTTCAAATGTCTAGCTAGTCGGAAAGTTAGTGAAAAATCGATTGCAAGCTTTGTACTGATAACGCTGCCGAAGGCAGCAGGAACCCGAAACAGTTGGCTAAAGGTATTAAGAAAATGCATTTTCACCATGTTCTGAACTATTCTGAAAGTTTCAAATGTCTAGCTAGACGGGAAGTTAGTTAAATAAATTTTTTGTCGAATCATATAAGTGCTGCCGAAGGCAGCGGGACTGGAAATAGTTGACTTAAATTATTAGAAAAATGTATTGTCACCGTGTTGTGAGTTGTCCTGAAAGTTTCAAATATCTAGCTAGTCGGGAAGTTAGTGAATAATCGATTGCAAGCTTTGTACTGGTAACGCTGCCGAAGGCAGCAAGAACCCGAAACAGTTGGCTAAAGATACTTAAAATAATGCATTTTCATCGTGTTCTGAACTATTCTGAAAGTTTCAAATGTCTAGCTAGTCGGGAAGTTAGTTAAATAAATTTCCTGTCTAATATAAGCGCTGCCGAAGGCAGTGGGACCTGAAATAGTTGACTAAAATGATTAGAAAAATGTATTGTCACCGTGTTATGAGCTGTCCTAAAAGTTTCAAATGTCCAGATAGTCGGAACGTTAGTGAAAAATCGATTGCAAGCTTAGTACTGATAACGATGCCGAAGGCAGCAGGAACCCGAAACAGTTGGCTAAAGGTATTAAAAAAATGCATTTTCACCGTGTTCTGAACTATTCTGAAAATTTCAAATGTCTAGCTAGTCGGGAAGTTAGTTAAATAAATGTTCTGTCGAATAATATAAGTGCTGCCGAAGGCAGCGGGACTGGAAATAGTTGACTTAAATTATTAGAAAAATGTATTGTCACCGTGTTGTGAGTTGTCCTGAAAGTTTCAAATATCTAGCTAGTCGGGAAGTTAGTGAATAATCGATTGCAAGCTTTGTACTGGTAACGCTGCCGAAGGCAGCAGGAACCCGAAACAGTTGGCTAAAGATACTTAAAATAATGCATTTTCATCGTGTTCTGAACTATTCTGAAAGTTTCAAATGTCTAGCTAGTCGGGAAGTTAGTTAAATAAATTTCCTGTCTAATATAAGCGCTGCCGAAGGCAGTGGGACCTGAAATAGTTGACTAAAATGATTAGAAAAATGTATTGTCACCGTGTTATGAGCTGTCCTAAAAGTTTCAAATGTCCAGATAGTCGGAACGTTAGTGAAAAATCGATTGCAAGCTTAGTACTGATAACGCTGCCGAAGGCAGCAGGAACCCGATACAGTTGGCTAAAGGTATTAAAAAAAATGCATTTTCACCGTGTTCTGAACTATTCTGAAAATTTCAAATGTCTAGCTAGTCGGGAAGTTAGTTAAATAAATGTTCTGTCGAATAATATAAGCGCTGCCGAAGGCAGTGGGACCTGAAATAGTTGACTAAAATGATTAGAAAAATGTATTGTCACCACGTTCTGAGCTATCCTGAAAGTTTCAAATATCTAGCTAGTCGGGAAGTTAGTGAAAAATCAATTGCAAGCTTTGTACTGGTAACGCTGCCGAAGGCAGCAGGAACCCGAAACAGTTGGCTAAAGGTATTTAAAAAATGCATTTTCACCGTGTTCTGAACTATTCTAAAAGTTTCAAATGTCTAGCTAGTCGGGAAGTTAGTTAAATAAATGTTCTGTCGAATAATATAAACGTGCCGAAGGCAGCGGGACATGAAATAGTTGACTAAAGTTATTAGAAAAATGTATTGTCACCGTGTTGTGAGCTGTCCTGAAAGTTTCAAATGTCTAGATAGTCGGAAAGCTAGTGAGAAATTGATTGCAAGCTTTGTACTGATAACGCTGCCGAAGGCAGCAGGAACCCGAAACAGTTGGCTAAAGGTATTAAGAAAATGCATTTTCACCATGTTCTGAACTATTCTGAAAGTTTCAAATGTCTAGCTAGACGGGAAGTTAGTTAAATAAATTTTTTGTCGAATCATATAAGTGCTGCCGAAGGCAGCGGGACTGGAAATAGTTGACTTAAATTATTAGAAAAATGTATTGTCACCGTGTTGTGAGTTGTCCTGAAAGTTTCAAATATCTAGCTAGTCGGGAAGTTAGTGAATAATCGATTGCAAGCTTTGTACTGGTAACGCTGCCGAAGGCAGCAAGAACCCGAAACAGTTGGCTAAAGATACTTAAAATAATGCATTTTCATCGTGTTCTGAACTATTCTGAAAATTTCAAATGTCTAGCTAGTCGGGAAGTTAGTTAAATAAATGTTCTGTCGAATAATATAAGCGCTGCCGAAGGCACCGGGACCTGAAATAATTGACTAAAATTATTAGAAAAATGTATTGTCACTGTGTTGTGAGCTGTCCTGAAAGTTTCAAATGTCTAGCTAGTCGGAAAGTTAGTGAAAAATCGATTGCAAGCTTTGTACTGATAACGCTGCCGAAGGCAGCAGGAACCCGAAACAGTTGGCTAAAGGTATTAAGAAAATGCATTTTCACCATGTTCTGAACTATTCTGAAAGTTTCAAATGTCTAGCTAGACGGGATGTTAGTTAAATAAATTTTTTGTCGAATCATATAAGTGCTGCCGAAGGCAGCGGGACTGGAAATAGTTGACTTAAATTATTAGAAAAATGTATTGTCACCGTGTTGTGAGTTGTCCTGAAAGTTTCAAATATCTAGCTAGTCGGGAAGTTAGTGAATAATCGATTGCAAGCTTTGTACTGGTAACGCTGCCGAAGGCAGCAAGAACCCGAAACAGTTGGCTAAAGATACTTAAAATAATGCATTTTCATCGTGTTCTGAACTATTCTGAAAGTTTCAAATGTCTAGCTAGTCGGGAAGTTAGTTAAATAAATTTCCTGTCTAATATAAGCGCTGCCGAAGGCAGTGGGACCTGAAATAGTTGACTAAAATGATTAGAAAAATGTATTGTCACCGTGTTATGAGCTGTCCTAAAAGTTTCAAATGTCCAGATAGTCGGAACGTTAGTGAAAAATCGATTGCAAGCTTAGTACTGATAACGCTGCCGAAGGCAGCAGGAACCCGAAACAGTTGGCTAAAGGTATTAAAAAAATGCATTTTCACCGTGTTCTGAACTATTCTGAAAATTTCAAATGTCTAGCTAGTCGGGAAGTTAGTTAAATAAATGTTCTGTCGAATCATATAAGTGCTGCCGAAGGCAGCGGGACTGGAAATAGTTGACTTAAATTATTAGAAAAATGTATTGTCACCGTGTTGTGAGTTGTCCTGAAAGTTTCAAATATCTAGCTAGTCGGGAAGTTAGTGAATAATCGATTGCAAGCTTTGTACTGGTAACGCTGCCGAAGGCAGCAGGAACCCGAAACAGTTGGCTAAAGATACTTAAAATAATGCATTTTCATCGTGTTCTGAACTATTCTGAAAGTTTCAAATGTCTAGCTAGTCGGGAAGTTAGTTAAATAAATTTCCTGTCTAATATAAGCGCTGCCGAAGGCAGTGGGACCTGAAATAGTTGACTAAAATGATTAGAAAAATGTATTGTCACCGTGTTATGAGCTGTCCTAAAAGTTTCAAATGTCCAGATAGTCGGAACGTTAGTGAAAAATCGATTGTAAGCTTAGTACTGATAACGCTGCCGAAGGCAGCAGGAACCCGAAACAGTTGGCTAAAGGTATTAAAAAAATGCATTTTCACCGTGTTCTGAACTATTCTGAAAATTTCAAATGTCTAGCTAGTCGGGAAGTTAGTTAAATAAATGTTCTGTCGAATAATATAAGCGCTGCCGAAGGCACCGGGACCTGAAATAATTGACTAAAATTATTAGAAAAATGTATTGTCACTGTGTTGTGAGCTGTCCTGAAAGTTTCAAATGTCTAGCTAGTCGGAAAGTTAGTGAAAAATCGATTGCAAGCTTTGTACTGATAACGCTGCCGAAGGCAGCAGGAGCCCGAAACAGTTGGCTAAAGGTGTTAAGAAAATGCATTTCCACCATGTTCTGAACTATTCTGAAAGTTTCAAATGTCTAGCTAGTCGAGACGTTAGTTAAATAAATTTTCTGTCGAATCATATAAGCGCTGCCGAAGGCAGCGGGACTTGAAATAGTTGACTAAAATTATTAGAAAAATGTATTGTCACCGTGTTGTGAGCTGTCCTGAAAATTTCAAATATCTAGCTAGTCGGGAAGTTAGTGAATAATCGATTGCAAGCTTTGTACTGGTAACGCTGCCGAAGGCAGCAGGAACCCGAAACAGTTGGCTAAAGATACTTAAAATAATGCATTTTCATCGTGTTCTGAACTATTCTGAAAGTTTCAAATGTCTAGCTAGTCGGGAAGTTAGTTAAATAAATTTCCTGTCTAATATAAGCGCTGCCGAAGGCAGTGGGACCTGAAATAGTTGACTAAAATGATTAGAAAAATGTATTGTCACCGTGTTATGAGCTGTCCTAAAAGTTTCAAATGTCCAGATAGTCGGAACGTTAGTGAAAAATCGATTGCAAGCTTAGTACTGATAACGCTGCCGAAGGCAGCAGGAACCCGATACAGTTGGCTAAAGGTATTAAAAAAAATGCATTTTCACCGTGTTCTGAACTATTCTGAAAATTTCAAATGTCTAGCTAGTCGGGAAGTTAGTTAAATAAATGTTCTGTCGAATAATATAAGCGCTGCCGAAGGCAGTGGGACCTGAAATAGTTGACTAAAATGATTAGAAAAATGTATTGTCACCACGTTCTGAGCTATCCTGAAAGTTTCAAATATCTAGCTAGTCGGGAAGTTAGTGAAAAATCAATTGCAAGCTTTGTACTGGTAACGCTGCCGAAGGCAGCAGGAACCCGAAACAGTTGGCTAAAGGTATTTAAAAAATGCATTTTCACCGTGTTCTGAACTATTCTAAAAGTTTCAAATGTCTAGCTAGTCGGGAAGTTAGTTAAATAAATGTTCTGTCGAATAATATAAACGTGCCGAAGGCAGCGGGACATGAAATAGTTGACTAAAGTTATTAGAAAAATGTATTGTCACCGTGTTGTGAGCTGTCCTGAAAGTTTCAAATGTCTAGATAGTCGGAAAGCTAGTGAGAAATTGATTGCAAGCTTTGTACTGATAACGCTGCCGAAGGCAGCAGGAACCCGAAACAGTTGGCTAAAGGTATTAAGAAAATGCATTTTCACCATGTTCTGAACTATTCTGAAAGTTTCAAATGTCTAGCTAGACGGGAAGTTAGTTAAATAAATTTTTTGTCGAATCATATAAGTGCTGCCGAAGGCAGCGGGACTGGAAATAGTTGACTTAAATTATTAGAAAAATGTATTGTCACCGTGTTGTGAGTTGTCCTGAAAGTTTCAAATATCTAGCTAGTCGGGAAGTTAGTGAATAATCGATTGCAAGCTTTGTACTGGTAACGCTGCCGAAGGCAGCAAGAACCCGAAACAGTTGGCTAAAGATACTTAAAATAATGCATTTTCATCGTGTTCTGAACTATTCTGAAAGTTTCAAATGTCTAGCTAGTCGGGAAGTTAGTTAAATAAATTTCCTGTCTAATATAAGCGCTGCCGAAGGCAGTGGGACCTGAAATAGTTGACTAAAATGATTAGAAAAATGTATTGTCACCGTGTTATGAGCTGTCCTAAAAGTTTCAAATGTCCAGATAGTCGGAACGTTAGTGAAAAATCGATTGCAAGCTTAGTACTGATAACGCTGCCGAAGGCAGCAGGAACCCGAAACAGTTGGCTAAAGGTATTAAAAAAATGCATTTTCACCGTGTTCTGAACTATTCTGAAAATTTCAAATGTCTAGCTAGTCGGGAAGTTAGTTAAATAAATGTTCTGTCGAATAATATAAGCGCTGCCGAAGGCACCGGGACCTGAAATAATTGACTAAAATTATTAGAAAAATGTATTGTCACTGTGTTGTGAGCTGTCCTGAAAGTTTCAAATGTCTAGCTAGTCGGAAAGTTAGTGAAAAATCGATTGCAAGCTTTGTACTGATAACGCTGCCGAAGGCAGCAGGAACCCGAAACAGTTGGCTAAAGGTATTAAGAAAATGCATTTTCACCATGTTCTGAACTATTCTGAAAGTTTCAAATGTCTAGCTAGACGGGAAGTTAGTTAAATAAATTTTTTGTCGAATCATATAAGTGCTGCCGAAGGCAGCGGGACTGGAAATAGTTGACTTAAATTATTAGAAAAATGTATTGTCACCGTGTTGTGAGTTGTCCTGAAAGTTTCAAATATCTAGCTAGTCGGGAAGTTAGTGAATAATCGATTGCAAGCTTTGTACTGGTAACGCTGCCGAAGGCAGCAAGAACCCGAAACAGTTGGCTAAAGATACTTAAAATAATGCATTTTCATCGTGTTCTGAACTATTCTGAAAGTTTCAAATGTCTAGCTAGTCGGGAAGTTAGTTAAATAAATTTCCTGTCTAATATAAGCGCTGCCGAAGGCAGTGGGACCTGAAATAGTTGACTAAAATGATTAGAAAAATGTATTGTCACCGTGTTATGAGCTGTCCTAAAAGTTTCAAATGTCCAGATAGTCGGAACGTTAGTGAAAAATCGATTGCAAGCTTAGTACTGATAACGCTGCCGAAGGCAGCAGGAACCCGAAACAGTTGGCTAAAGGTATTAAAAAAATGCATTTTCACCGTGTTCTGAACTATTCTGAAAATTTCAAATGTCTAGCTAGTCGGGAAGTTAGTTAAATAAATGTTCTGTCGAATAATATAAGCGCTGCCGAAGGCACCGGGACCTGAAATAATTGACTAAAATTATTAGAAAAATGTATTGTCACTGTGTTGTGAGCTGTCCTGAAAGTTTCAAATGTCTAGCTAGTCGGAAAGTTAGTGAAAAATCGATTGCAAGCTTTGTACTGATAACGCTGCCGAAGGCAGCAGGAGCCCGAAACAGTTGGCTAAAGGTGTTAAGAAAATGCATTTCCACCATGTTCTGAACTATTCTGAAAGTTTCAAATGTCTAGCTAGTCGAGACGTTAGTTAAATAAATTTTCTGTCGAATCATATAAGCGCTGCCGAAGGCAGCGGGACTTGAAATAGTTGACTAAAATTATTAGAAAAATGTATTGTCACCGTGTTGTGAGCTGTCCTTAAAATTTCAAATATCTAGCTAGTCGGGAAGTTTGTTAAAAATCGATTGCAAGATTTGTCCCTGACAAACACACAAACACACAAACAAACAAACAAGTATCGAAGTTAATAATAAAAACATGGTAAAAGATAAAAATAAAAGAATTGTCGGGCAAAATAGTTGTTGGGCAACAGGGTGCAATGCAAATGCACCAGACACAGAGAGTGAATCTCATTGAAAAAGTGAGAAAATTGTCATTGCAATTTAATTACAATTTTACTCACAAAAAATGATCTAAAAATATAATAAATAAATAAATGAAGGCTTTGGAATTATATAAACTGGAAAAAGACGTTCTTACAAACAAAAATGAAAAACATAGAACAACAACTACAACAAAAGAATTCTTCGTTTCAAGTTTCTGTTTATGGCTTAGGACATTATTGCAGGTTCCGAACGTTTTTATTGACGTGAAACTTTTAATCTCAGCAAAGCCCAGAAACAATTTAATCCTAAAGCTTAAGGATGTTCTAAAAAATGTTACAAAAGGTATGTTGAGAAGAGAGACCAGTAAGGAATTAAATCCCTTCGGAACAAAAGAGCCAGTGTTGCCAGATTTTGTAACTTTTTTATTCAATAGTCACCAATAATTTTGAGAAGTGATATTTGATATACATAATAGACGATTAAT
>OZ005649.1:159286984-159375984 GCA_963930645.1 Salticus scenicus | reverse complement strand
GTTGTGTTGTGTAGGACCACGATTTACACTCACAGGAAGGTGCAAAAAAAAAAAAAAACTGTATGGTCACTTTAAAGTGTCTTTTTCTTTTTTATTTTTGTGTATCGACGCAGCTTGCTTTTGGACCTTTTCAACGACCTTTAAATTCTTAGGAACTGCGAACCATCTTAAACTCTTTATTTTAGTCACCTTTTTTCATTTCAGTAGTTTTTTCACTAATTTTTCTAAACCCTTTTTTTTTTTGTAGACTTAAGTTAACTCTTCTTTTCTTAATGCTAATTTTATTTAAACTTAAATTTTATATAATTTTTTACACGCAGAATTTATCTCTGCAGTTAGATTTTTTTTTCTACTGGCTCACGTGTATAGCTAGACAATCATCAATAGCCTGGACGTAAAGTGATGATCACTAGGAAGTCCATCAATGCAAAAATCAGTTCCAGTTCCAGTGTGATGTAATTGTTTCTTGATGTGACTTTATTTCAAATATGCGGCTGAACGCTACTTAGCTGATCGCCGTTTGTGTAGTGTAACCACGTTTCCTCAAAGCTTACTATATCTACTATCAAGCTTGAAGCAAAGATGTTCTTTGCCTGAAGGTCCTCTTCGTGACGTCACAACCGGGGTCCTTCCGCATCGTTTACTTTCGCCTTAAACCTCCTCGCCGGCAGCCTTCGCCCATGTTATTCTATGGGAAAATTTGTTTACATAATTACTCATTACCTAATGAATATTTTTCAATTCTGTTTTCACATTTAGAAAATTCATAAGCGTTAAATTAGTACTTGTTTTCCAAAAATTAATTTTTTAAAATTTTAGTATTTCATTTTGCGATTAGAAAAATGAGAAAAATGCATTTTGTAAAAAATCGCATTTTTGAACTCAAAATTAAAATGTAAAAATTAAAAAACAATGAATTTTTCAAAAATGAGTACTCATTTAACGGTTATGAATTTTCTGACTGCGAAAACAGAATTTAAAAATATTCATTAGGTAATGTGTAATTGTAGCAACAAATTTTCCCATAGAATAACATGGGCGAAGGCTGCCGGCGAGATTAGGTATTGTCCCCTCTTAAAGCGTTAAAGCTTCATTTCTTCTTCATAAAAACTGATTTCTCATTAATATTCCGTTAAAAAATATTAATTGGCATTTATCTACCCTTTTTATTATATATAATATATGTATATGTATGTTTTCCCCCCATAGTTTCAGCTAAAATAGATATATTTTCCCTTTCATTTATGCTTATACGTGTTTACATCATAAAGTATTTTTTAAAATAAAATATTTGATGTTATAAAACTAAGATTGTACATGTTATTTTAATAAACGAGAGAAATACACCGAATTCCATTAAAATAATTTATTTTATAACTATTACACCAAGGAAATTAAAATATTTAAATAATAATAATAATAAATTTCAACACACGTCCTTTAATTTTAAATTTCCAAATTTCCATCGAAACCCAGAAATAGAAAATCTTTACGAATCTAAGACTTTTACTACTCAATTCAGAAGAACGAGAAAAATAAATAAAAATGAAACGAAAAGTTGAAAATTAAAATCTTTTAACGAGTGGTGTTGTCATTCCGCTTTTCATAATTTTTAATGTGCCTGTATAGGACAAAGTTTCATATAAATGAGAATAATTTTTAATGAATTATTGTAAAATTAAGAAAGAATTATTCATAACAGTAACAGTCAATCAGGATAACAGTCAATCTTGCGTTGGTGTGTGTGTAAATTTTCAATATGGATATCTTTTAAAAGAACTCGTCAATACCTTTAAAACGAATGATTGAGCAACGATCTGTGATAATTAAGACAAAGTTGTGTTCTTTTTTTTTTTCATTTGGAGAAGGTGTCCTCCGTGGTGGTCATTTTACGGGGTCCTAGCCCTATATTTAAACGTTTCGGGGAAAACAAGGAGAACTCCGAAAGGATAGGTTGACATGTGTCACCTAGGATTGAACCCGGCACCTAATGCCTTTGAGAGCAGAACCTTTTGACCACTGGTGAGATACTTTCGTAATTTTTAAAGAATTTTTACGTAATTTCTATCATTTCTAAAGAAATATTTAATTTTTTTAGAAATATTACAAAAATTTAAAAGAAATTAATTGACGCTTTTGAAAATCTCTGTTTGAAACTTTTTTTAAATCTATTATTTACAGTTGCTAATTTTCTGGAGGATCTACTATGAAATTAATCATTTCTTGTCTTCGTATAATTATTCAAAAGAATGTTACACATTGTTACATTAATTAATTAACTGAGTTAGTGATTTGCCACAATTAAAATTCCTTCAAATTTTAATCCGTCATCCATTAGTTTTTCTTTAGACAATTCACATAATAGAAAACATTGATTTTCAGATTTCCAAAAAAATTTCCTCATATTCTGCAGTAATACAATGTGAATGAAAATTAACTCGATGTATATTAAATGATGGAATCTAAAAATTCATTCAAGAAAAATGTAATTTAAATGTATGTGAGGTGTGAGGTGAGGACAAACATTGTTTGTTGTTTGCTACATGCATTCCAAGCAGAAAATAAAATAGTAAAACATAATAAACGGACCCGATGGACATCAGTTTCTTACAGGTAAGGGACCCGGGTTGTGACGTCACACGCTGTCAGCAGTGATACCTTCAGGCTTGATAGTAGATCTAGGAAGCTTTGGTTTCCTACGCCTAGCAGTGAGGACTAGTCGAAAATCTTGGAGGGTTTCCAAGTTGACCAACAGGTTTGAATTTAGTAAACATCCAGTCATTCGATATTCCCTTATCGCTTATTTTCTCTCAACGAAAAGCTTGTCTCCCCTATTTTACTAGTGGACTCGTTGAATCCGCAATTGCGCAGAGGCTTCCATGGTCGCAAGAAATGTAGTTAAAGAGTATGTTGTATAGTCAAAGTCAAAGGCGATCACGACAATCAACCTAGTGATCTCACTCGTAAATTAAATTTACAATTTCCCTCCCCCGTTGCCAAAATTTCCCTCTTTTTCCCTTTTACATCTCCATTTTTCCCTCACCTTTTCCCACTGTCTATTATCAAAGCAAGTACTACTAAAATTAGTCGCCTAATTAAGGAGCACTATATATTCACAAAATTGAATGTTTTCTCATGAAAGTTAATTATTTAAAATAACTTTATATATATATTTTTCAAAATTGTAAAAGATAAAGACAATTTAAATGAATTTTAAAAATCTACGGGAAGGCCATGGCCTTCTCCTCTTGCACATATATATAAGGCACTAAAACATTTCTGACGCTATAACCAAGGGACATAATAACCGAGTTAAACGATTCAACAGCAAGTGAAATCTCTTTGTGTAACGGACATAATACTAAAGTAAAAACATATGTATTAAAAAGCATTAAAGAGTACGATTACTGTATAAGATACTATTAAAATGTACTTACCTCACATATTTTCCTGAGAAAAAGGCATTTTTTTTTTTTTTTTTTTTTTTTAAATGTTTAAAATAACTCGTATTGATATATATCATATTCATTAAATCAAAATTATTTATGGTAAACATGATGTATATATTGTTTCCTTAAATATATAGCACTTTCAACAAGTAATATAAAAAGTAGCTTAAATTTGTTGTTTTAGTTTTTTATTTTCTATTGAAAAAGAAAAAATATGCGATTAAATCTGCTTAAACTTTTATATTACACCGAAATACGGCTTTATATGTAAGTTATGTTTACATTAAATTTTATGAAATATTGAGCAGGACAAATATTTTTGACTTTATAAGAAAGTTAACAAAATTACCAAGGACACCATAACCGAGCTCGCAAATGTATTGATTTAAATGAAAGTGATATTTTGTGATTTATTACATAGAAATAAATTATAATGAAATGTAAGTTTCTAAAAACACGTATATACGAGGGGAGACATAAAAGTTCCTGTCATTGCCCCCAGAAAGAAAACAATCAGAGTTATGTAATTATATATTTATTCAACATAATTTCTCTGGAGGCAGATACCCTTTTTACAGCGTTGTTCTAACATTTGCAGACCATTAAAATAAAGTGCATTTGGTTGTTCCTGAAACCAATGTTCAGAAGCACCGTGTCCTCAAAACGTTGATCTTTTAAGTGTTTTTTTTTCCCCCTTCAAATCAGGAAACAGAAGGGGCTAGATTACGTGAATAAAGAAGATGGTGGACCAATTGGAAACCCAGGGTATTTAATTTAGCTTGAAGTGTGTGCAGGTGCGTTATCAGGCAAAAACAGTATTCCATCCTTTGTCAACTTCCCCTGACGTTTCTTCTTAATTATTTCTTTTAATTTTTCTGGAAGGTTAGCATAATACTCTCCAGTTATATTGGAGCCTTAATTTAAGAAATCCGCTAGCAGAATCCCATCTTTGTCCTAGAAAACAGACGCCGTGACTTTTTTGGACGATTTCTGGGTGGGGAGCTTCTTGTGGCGCAGGAACCACTATGGCACCATTGATTTAATTGTTCTTTTATTTCAGGATTATAAATTTTGGAGCCATGTTTCACCTTCTGTCACTAAACTAAGCAGAAAGTACTGTGAAACTTTAAAATGTACCGAAATGGCTTTTGATATTTCAACTTGTTCCTTCTTCTAATCATTGTTCAAACACTTCGGCACAAATAGAAGTGTTGTAAAAATCAAGACAACTAGCTTCCATTTACCACCAAATTTATTCTTCTTTTTCAACTTGAAGAGGGCAAAGCCAGGAATTTTTCAGCCTCCCCTCGTATATATTATATACGTATTCCAACGTTAGTTCTTTGAACTCTTTTCAGTTTTGAAGAATTGAATTACTGTCTTAACATATTACTAGTTAATACCCGTCAAAATCTGACGGATGATGTGCAATTAAAATCTCTTCACGCCATAAAGTTTAAAACAACCTTGCTTTAATATTTCACATTGCTTTTAACCGGTTTAAAACCCCCTGCCCAATTTCCCGTATTTGTAAAACCACTTTTATATAATCCAAAATATTAACTTATTGTATTCTAAAAATAAACTGCAAATCGGAATAAAGTTAAAATTTGTTTTAACTGTAATAGTATTATAACACTTTATTCTATCAAAATAGTATATTTCAATAAAGGTATACTGTTAAAAATAAATAAATTTTTACTCGTATAAAATGTCAATATTTTAATGTTATATATATATTTTTTTTCAAATTATTTTTACTCTAATACAGTATCGAAATGAAATATCAGAAATTATAATAATTAGATAAATAATAAATAAATAAATAAATAAAATAAAATAAAACCCCCTTTGATTTTAAATATTTATCTCCATCTTTTCTAAACAAAGTTTTCAACTGATGAAAGTTAACTTTTAACTTTGATAATTCGTTGATTTTAAAAGATTTTTTCTTTCTTTCTTCTTCTTCTTCTTTTTTTTTTTTTTTTTTTTTTTTTTTCCTAAGAAATGGGATTTTTTTTTTTTTTTTTTTTGTTTTTAAGAATATGTTATAATATATTGACATGCAACAGGTGGCGCCACATTCAGTGTACAGAAATTTTCGGCGAGCGAAAATGAATACGAAGATAACCGATGCCGATACGTATTCGCGAATTGCTTTGTTTTTAATAGGTAACCTTCCTTGGAAAATATGAATTAATCGTGTGAATTATTTTTATGATTGAGCCACGGAGTAATATTAACTTTAATTAGGCGTTAATGAGCTTTAATTAGGCGTTTGCTATAGACATATCAATATTAATATCGTCTGTTTCATCTATCATCAGTATTCTGCATAAAAAAAAGGAATATTCCCGCTCCCAATTGGTTCAAAATTTTCTCGCGCATGCCCACATCGTACGATTTTGGTCTTACAGAATATGCTTTGTGTTTTAATATTATAGATTGCCATACAAACATTCAAAAACTTTCGTTTCTCCCGTTTCTCTTGTTCTACACCTGTATGTGAAGCTTCGTAATTAACCTATTTCAGCCAAAGGTGTGTAAATGCACCATTTCAATAAATATTTTTTATTAACACTGTGACGTATATTTTTCACTATTTATTTCTCTGCTATTTTTAAGGGTTCTGAAGACATCTATAAAATAATATTCGTAATTCAACTGGAGTAAACACTTTCTCTTCAGAAATTTTCAAAATATGCAAGTGCATGTTCTAACTTGTTACGATTATTAACAAATTCGAATTTTTGAAAATGTATTATTATTCCAATTGAGATTAAGCATGTGTTTTTATAATGGATTAATGTTGCAAGTTCTAAATAGAATAAAAACAAAACAAATGTCATAAAAATTTTAGAAATTTTCATTTAAACTTATTTTTTATTTAAATATGCACCATTTTATTTCTTAACTAAAATATCATTTTTCATGCACGAAACTTCTTTTGTGTCTTAATGAATGTAATTTAAGCATATTTCAGTGAAAATAATACCACATTTTATAAAATTTCTATGCTTGGCCTAAAATGGGTTAAGCTTAGTCGATTTCCCATTGAGTATATCTACTAGGGACATACACGTCCGTTTTATTTCTTTTTGAGCATACACATCGGAAAGAATTTGAGAGTGAAGTATATTCCTGTAATTTGTTTTTACATTTTACAAGGTACTGAACACTGTTTAAGCCACAGCATTAGAAAATGACAACGCAAAGAAATATTCTAATTTTAAAAGATTAGCATAATTTTTTCGGCCATTTGTATCTACAATGCTAGAGATGAATTTCCAAAATTTGTAAATATCGTCGATATTCTCTATCTTATCTATGTCTATGTCTCTCCACTCATGATTCAATGCTGTGATGTTGACATCTTGACATAAAGGCAAAATATATTTTCTTATTAAAGGTAATTCTATATTGCGATAAAAAAAAATATATATATTGAAGACTCTTAAAAAAAAAAAAAAAATAAATAAAGGTCACAGAAGAGAATACACTTTCTTCTAATTTTGATCGTCCTTAATGCTTAACTGAATGCGCGAAACAGGATTCCTTAACGGATTTTTCACTTTCCACGGAAGAATTTTCGATATTAGGCCAAGTTCAGAAATTTTATTTTTCAGTCAGTTACTGATTACGTTTCTACATATGCTCACTAAATTTGTAATAAAATCTTTTTGTAAAAAAATAGAACCGACTCCAAAAATGAACTACTTTTTAAACAACTAAAAATGAAAGAAAATTTGCAGAAAATGGAACTGTAAATTGCGCCTAAAAGTATAAAATAATTTCCTTCGCCAAACAACCTATAACACTATAATTAATCATAACTTTTGAAGTCGGCGCAAAATTAAATAAAATTTAATTAGTTTTTAAAATTTTGTCTTTAGATCGGTAGCAACAAATGCTGTTGTCTCGAATGATCCATTTTCATGTTTCCTTTATTATTTTATCACTGTATACAAGTGGTCCATTAGTAGCATCTACATAGAACAGTGAACATTCTTCACAATGCGGTATTTATGTTTCTACGAAGTTAGAGTTTCCTTTGCAAATTTGGTATAAATTTGATAACTATCATCCTTGGTGGCTTTTGGATTTGGCGATCAAAGCGTAATGCAAAAATATACACGCAAGATGTATATTTTCATAATATATATTGTACGATGTGTTGGTTCATATTCTTGATTACTCTCTTGATATACCTTATCAAAATAATCATGATATCCCAAAGAAATTAAATATGATTGCCAGATAATTTTGCGATTTTTCTTTGACCAAGGACGTCAGATACCAGCATGTTCGCCAACTTTTGCTGCTTACGAAATCTTATTTGTTTTCTTGAATCAAAGTAGTTTTCGGCTGCGTTTTGCAGGTAACAATGTGAGATGTGTATTTTGAATAGGATTTGATTTTTGTATTGAATAAAGGTATCAATTTTTATTTAATTTTTCGCCGACTTCAAAAGTTATGATTAATTGTAGTGTTATAGGTTGTTTGGCGAAGGAAGTTATTTTATACTTTTAGGCACAATTTACAGTTCCATTTTCTGCCAATTTTCTTTCATTTTTAGTTGTTTGAATAGTAGTTCATTTTTGGAGTCGGTTTTATTTTTTTACAAAAAGATTTTATTTTTCTCTTTTCAGTTAAAACTTATTCATATAGCAGAGCATCAGAAGACGTTCGACGGAAGTTTCACAAATCACAACTTCCAAGAAAAGGGACATTACTCAAAAAATGGTTTATGTCGCTGAAAAATACATGAAATGCACCCAATGTGAACAAAAAAGTTACATCTCCATCTAGAAAGTTATCCACTCGAGAGACAGTTGTGATAGTTTTATTCTAGTTAAGTTATTTTTAAGTTGACTTTTCTCAAATGCTGCATTTTTAAGTTGCGTCACTTTTCTTGCCTTTATCGGATATGAGCAAAAAACTGTCTATTGAACGAACATAAGTTAAATTAAAAAGTCTTTAGAAATGTAAAGAACGCTGCATTCGTAACCGAAAATTCTGTTAGGCATATATATTGAACTTTACAGTGAATACGTGTCTCCCGCTGCGCTGGAAATTGCGCAGCGTAAAGTTCAAACAAAGAGCAAAATATGCATTGCAGCTGACCGACAGAAGTTTCAACATCGATACTTACATACTGCTTTTTCCAGTGTAGCTGCATGCGTTCAGCAGTTAGAGTGAGAACAGACTTTTGTGAGTATACTGTAATTTGTTTATATCTTAATGAAATCATAATGAAACCTATTTCAGGCCAAGATCACTACGACAACAAAAAAAGTATTAAAATTAAATCATCTCTTACGAAGTTATAAACTAACAAATTTCACCAACAACAACGAGAAACATGGTTTGTATTGAGAACCTCTTCCTTTATGAAGTCGGTTTAAGACATCTATGCATTAATCGATGTGACCGCTTACAATAACCACACTTTGAATTTTACATAGCATAAATGTCACCCGCTACGCTACAACATATGACATATGCAATGTCGTTCAAGTGTGCACAAAATGGGAAATTGTGAACAAACAAATGCACATTTTAAGCGTTCTGTTTTTAGCATTAATGTCTAAACTATCTTTGCGTACTACATCGATGATGCTCTGCAATTTTATAATTCACTTTTTTCCTCCGTCTTGAAACGTTTCCGAGATAGGATCGCGAACTCCACTCTTTTCCACCAGTTGGCGCTTTAGGCGGTTGAATCGCGTAGCACATGTCCACTTTACTATACCTACATACCACTTTTATGACTATAGCTGCAGCTGTTCAGCAGTTAAAAGAGTCGGGACTGACTTTTTTGGGCAACCTGTATTTTCTTTTGATCGTAAAGATCTTCCAATGGGACCTATTTCAGACCAAGACCTTTACAATAAAACAAAAAAGTATCAAAATCGGATCATCCGTTCAGAAGTTATGAGCTAACAAACAAAAACAAAAACAAAAAAAACATACACTTTGAATTGAGAACCTCCTCCTTTTTGAAATCGGTTAATTAGAGCATCTCTTACGAAGTTATAAGCTTACAAACACCAACAACAACACAAAGCTCGAATTAAGAACACCCTTTCTAAAGTTGGTTGAAAACAACTTTGCGCTAATCGATGTGACCGCTTACAGTAACAGTACTTTGAACCACAGAGTATACGTGCCATCCGCTACGCTGCAAAGTGTGCAACGTAGTTCAAGTGTACACAGTGTAGGAAATTGCAAACAAACAACTGCATGTTTTAAGCATTCTATTTTTAGCAATAATGTCTAAAAACTGTCTTTTCGTAGTAAATCGATGATACTCTACTACTTCGTAATTAACTTTTCTCCCAACTTGAACCGTTTTTGAGATAGGAGCGCTAATTTCGCTGTTTTTTAAAAGATGGCGCTTTATTTTCTTTAGATTGTAAATATGTTATAATGGGACCTACTTCAGACCAAGATCTCTACAACAAAACAAAAAGTATCAAGTAACCGTATTTTGAACTATATAACGTATGTCTCACCAGCTACGCTACAACGTGTCACGTGAGCAATGTAGCTCAAGTATGTATAGTGTAATAAATTGCGAACAAAAAGAAATGCGCGTTTTTAGCCTTGTATTTTTAGCATCAATGTCAAAACTATCTTTTAGTACTAAATCGATGATTCTCTGCAATTTTATAATTCACTTTTCCCCCTGTCTTGAACCGTTTCCTAAATAGGAACGTTAACATGAATGTCTAAACTATCTTTTTGTGCTAAATCGGTGATACTCTTCAGCTTTGTAATTCACTTTTTCTTTAGAACCGTTTTCGAGATAGGAACACTAACTCCGCTATTTTGCAGCAGGTGGCGCTGCAAGTGGTTTAACCTTGTACTGCATGCCACTTTGCTATACTTACATAACATTTTTATCACTATAGCTGCAGCCGTTTAGCAGTTAAAAGAGTTGGGACTGATTTTTTTGGGCATCCTGTATTTTCTCTAGATCGTAAAGATATTACAATGGGACCTATTTTAGACCAAGACCTTTTCAACAAAACAAAAAGTATCAAAATCGGAGCATCCGTTCAGAAGCTATGAGCTAACAAACATAAAAAAAAAACAAAAAAAAACGTACGGTTTGAATTGAGAACCTTCCTTCTTTTTTGAAGTCTGTTAAAAATAGTTTTTGATTTAAATCTTTGAAACATGCTCTTCGTGGTTAGTCAGATGAGTAGGTTGATTTCTTTTTTTACCAAGTGACCAGCATTTTATTTAAAACAAGATCGCAGATTAAGTTGATTAATAAACATAATTGAGACTCTTAATAGGAGCTATATGTAAATATTAAATTTCATGCTAATTCAGGATGTCGACAGTCGAAATTTTTCCCTGATTCTTCTACCAGTAATTTTCTTTCGGGATGTTTAATAGTAAGTTTGCACGATTTATTAAGTAAAAAAATAACGTATAAATATATTGGAGAAAAATTTCGACAGTCGACACCCTACAATTAGTTCATAAATACGTTTTTTATGTGAATTAAAATGTTCCAAGTGTCCACCATTTTGAAACGAAGTAGCAAATTTAGTTGAATGCTAAATTCGCCAAACTAAATTAGCAAGAAGTTGCGTATTCTACGCAAATAGGTTAATGCGTAGCTTTTTCTCCTGCTGGATACGAAACTAATCTGTTCCGAAACTAATCTGTCCCGAAACTAATCTAGACTGCTTCCCTTTTCATGTTATCCAACAAGATGTCGCTTTATGTATATTCGGAAAACATATTCAGATATTCTTAAATCAGTTAGAACTGATGAATCAGCTGAAAACATCATCTCATATTTCTTCTACGTTGAGGGAATTTTCCCCCTCATTATTTCATTTACCTCTTTTTTCTCTCCGAGACCCTAAATTTCCCTAAATAGGGAAAATTTCCCTCAAAGTGAGAACACTGAATCAACCTCCAGCAGTAGTGAAAGATTCATTTCATTTTATATGTTTTGGAGGTCGGAAAGCAAAAGAAAAAAAAAAATAAATGCAATAAATTCGAATTTAGTTTCTTTTTATTTCTTTTTTCTATTTATTTTTTAGGTAGGCGGATAGTAAACAGAGCTTTATCATAACTGCTAACATTTTAATTTATTCAGGAGTATTTTTATCTCCGACTTTATATCGCACCAATTTATTTATAGAAATATTTTCTCCAATATATAATTTGGATGAAATAAGAAAAAAATACTTAAAAAAAATAGATATTATGGAAATAGAGGCGGGGCTAAAAATACTCCCGAATAAATTAAGTTAGCATTTATGGCTTTATATATACAGGGTGATTCAAAAGTCAACGTAAAAATTCTTAGGTGTGGTATAGCATGTCATAAAGATTGAAAACTGCATAGAAACCCATGACCGCAAACGTCATTTTAATCCTTTAAGAACCCGAAGTTTTTCCTTAAGTATGGGCGTGGCTCTCGAATTTTGCTTGTCTTTCTTTCTTTTTTTTTTTTTTTTTTTTTTTTTAATGTATAACACATAAATTCTCTTAATACAAACATTGTGTATAGTTTTGCGTAATGACAAAGCATAGAATTTTAAAATTTATACAACAGGCGGAGTTAGTTGCACCATACTTGTCAACCTGTTCCGGAAGCAGAGTTCCCAACTTTTTTAATTTATTCACGAGCATTTTTAGCTCCACCTTCTTTTCGCACCAGAAATTTTGTAGATCAATTCTCTTTAATATGTGACAACGATTAAATAAGAAGAAAATCAATTTTTCAAAATTTCCGGTATGAAAAAGAGGCGGGCTAAAATGCTCGTGAATAAATTATAAAAGTTGGGAAATCTATCCGGAAGATTGTTAGTCCCGCCCTTTTCCGTCTATTTTTTCGCACCAGTCTTTTTTTAAAGTACTTTTCTTCTTATTTAATCATAAATATATTTGAAGAGAATTACTCTAAAAATTAAGTGGTGTACAAAAATAGGCAGGAACTAACAATCCTCTGGGTTAGGTTGACAAGTATGGTTGTACAGTGTAGCCAAAAACATCCAGTTCTTAAAAGGTTAAAACAACGTTTGCGGCCATGAGTTTCTATGCATTTTTCAATACTGATTTTGATCCTCAGCACCCCTAAAAATTTGTAACTGACTTTTGAATTATCCTGTATATACTGAATAGATGCACGAGATTCTAAATCTAGATAAAAATATTTAGATGCTTACAAATATTTAGGTAAATTTGAACAACTATATTTTTGAGAACTTCCTCAAATTATTACCAAACTAGCAGGCTACGCCCGCTTCGCTGGTCACTATATTTAAATGAATTTCCGAAAGAATTGAATTAATATTTATGTTTTTACAACACATTATAGACAAAAACTAAAAAAAAGTAACTAAAATTGCTTCAAACCTCGCTTGGGATACCCGCTGTCTACGGCAGCTTTTTTCCCGCCCGCACTGCATCAGGTCTAGGTTTCCCATGCCTGCAGAACGATCTTTCCCGGACACTTCAATCTGGATATTTATCGACGACAGGGGGGGGGGGGGATCTGCTACTATTTAAGAACTACGATTTTAAAGATGACTGTATCTCAGCATCTATTAAATATTTTAGTTTTGAACCATGTATTTCGCCCATGCTCTTTACACTATATTACGATTTGATTCCGACCAATGTAATAAAATAAAATAAAATTAAAAGTAGATTAATATATATATATATATATGTAAACAAATTAATTTTAATCAATTTAATCCTTTTTAATACTAACATTTTCCCCGATAAATACTGTAAATAAAAAAAATAATTAATAAAAGTTTTTTCTTTTAAAGGAATTAATTAAAAAATGAAAAATAAGAAGTTGTTCTACTATAAAAAATTAAACATAACTGTTATAAATACGTTTTTAAATTTAAAACTAATTATAATTAATTTTTTCTACTGCATTACAATTTTGTTTGCTATAAATATAACAAATAATAAAAAAAAAAACTCTCCTTCAAATGAATGTATTAAATAAAAATAAGTTGCGTAATAGCCGTTGCTAAGATACGCAGACGATTGAAGCAAACGAATAAATCTATGAAAAATGAAACAAAGAAGCCAATCCGCGATTGTAATGAAATGCTCGCCCTCTGGTGGGCTAAGGTGAAATTACAATAAACTTGCTTTAATTCGGCTTTCATAAGCCGCCATTGCTGGCCGATGTTTAGTTTCACATATATTTATTGAATAAAAATGAATAAATCCGGTAAAAAAGATAACACATACTGTTGTGTGCTATAGTGTGACTCCAAAGGATCAAGAAATCCAGAATTAAGCTTCCAGTTATTTCCAAATGACAAATTTAAAATTTCAGTTGCTTCGACTAATGGAAGTAAAGAATTAATCAGATGATTTGAAACTAATATTTGTTCAACTTCAGTTAAAAATCTACTTCCGATCGAACTTTGAATAAACTGAAATATTTTTTTTCCAAAAGCAATCAATTTTCCTTGATGATGGAGAAATTATAGTACGAATAGTAAGTAGAATAACAAAAAGAACACGTGGAATACACGTGGCTATTATATTTACTAACAACTGCAGTTCAGAAAGCGCCGTCTATCGATCATTACAAACGCGGATATTTAAAACCGGAAAAACATTAATTTAATAAATTCAAATTCGAAATTCGAAAAAATCTCGATCCGCGTTTGTAATGATCGATAGATGGCGCTTTCCCAACTGCAGTTGTTAGTAAATATAATAGCCACACGTGTATTTATTATTGTTTTTTCTTGTTGTTCTATCATTGTTTCAGCGTAAAAGCTATCAGTGGTGTGATAATTTCACCTTAGCCCACCAAAGGGCGAGCATTTCATTACAATCGCGGATTAGGTACACACTTGCAGGGTCCCAGTTACCTATATGCCAAAATCTAAAAATTTAATATGTTTAATTTTTTCGACTGTATGTGTATAACTATTTGATTTCAATAAATATAATAAAAAAGTTTTCTTCGTCAAATGAATTTAAATAAATAAATAGTTTAATAGCCGTTGCTAAGATACGCAGACTTTTGAAACGAAATAAATTTCTGAAAAATGAAACATTGAAGCCAATATTTAAAATCGAAAAAGCATTAATTTAAAAAATTCAAATTCGAAATTCGAAAAAATCTCGATGAGGTGCATACCTGCAGGGTCCCAGGAACCTGTATGCCAAATCTGGAAGCTCTGCGATCAGTAGTGTGAGCACCAGAGCGCAGACACACACACAGACACTTCTCTTTATTTATATAACTAGCAGGCTACGCCCGCTTCGCTGGTCACTATATTTAAATGAATTTTCGACAGAATTGAATTAATATTTATTTTTTACACCACATTATAGGGAAAAAAAAAAGTAACTAAAATTGCTCCAAACCTCGCTTCCGGTACCCGATGTCTACGGCAGCTCTTTTCCCACCCGCACTGCATCAGGTCTAGGTTTCCTATGCCTGCAGAAAGATCTTTCCCGGGCACTTCAATCTGAATATTTATGGACGACAGGGGGAATCTGGTACTATTTAAGAACTGCGATTTAAATATGACTGTATCTCAGCATCTATTAAATATTTTAGTTTTGTACCATGCATTTTATAACCCATGCTATCCGCGATTGTAATAAAATGCTCGCCCTCTGGTGGACTAAGGTGAAATTATCATACCACTGATAGCTTTCACGCTGAAACAATGATAGAACAACAAGAAAGAACAATAAATTGAGAAAGCACCATCTATCGATCATTACAAACGCGGATTTACACTATATTACGATTTGATTCCGACCAATGTAATAAAATAAAATAAAATAAAAAGTAGATTGAAAAATAAATAAATATATATATATATATATAAACAAATAAATTTTAATAAATTTAATCCTTTTTACTATGTATATACTAACATTTTTCCCGATAAATACTGTAAATAAAAAAATTAATAAATAAAAGTTTTTTCTTTTAAAGGAATTAATTAAAAAATGAAAAATAAGAAGTTGTTCTACTATAAAAAATTAAGCATAAATGTTATAAATACGTTTTTAAATTTAAAACTAATTATACTTAATTTTTTCTACTGCATTACGATTGTATTTTCAATAAATATAACAAATTAAAAAATAAAAAAAAATAAAAATAAATAAAAAAAAATAAAAAAAAATTCGCCCTCCAATGAATGTATTAAATAAGTTGCGTAATAGCCGTTGCTAAGATACGCAGACGATTGAAGCAAAATAATAAATCTATGAAAAATGAAACAAAGAAGCCAATATTTAAAATCGGAAAAACATTAATTTCAAATTCAAAATTCGAAAAAATCTCGATGAGGTGCACACTTGCAGGGTCCCAGGTACCTATATGCCAAAATCTAAAAATTTAATATGTTTAATTCTTTCTACTGTATGTGTATAACATAACTATTTGATTTCAATAAATATAATAAAAAAGATTTCTTCCTTAAATGAATTTAAATAAATAAATAGTTTAATAGCCGTTGCTAAGATACGCAGACTTTTGAAACGAAACAAATTTCTGAAAAATGAAACATTGAAGCCAATCCGCGATTGTAATGATCGATAGATGGCGCTTTCTCAACACTGCAGTTGTTAGTAAACATAGCCACGTGTGTTCCATTACTGTTCTTTTTGTTATTCCACTTAACATTCGTACTATAATTTCTCCGCCATTACATTATGGAAAATTGATTGCTTTTGGAAAAAATACTTCAGTTTATTCAAAGTTCGATCGGAAGTAGATTTTTAACTGAAGTTGAACAAATATTAATTTCAAATCATCTAATTAATTCTTTACTTCCATTAGCCGAAGCAACTGAAATTTTAAATTTGTCATTTGGAAATAAATGGAAGCTCAATTCTGGATTTCTTGATCCTTTGGAGTTAGATTGTAGCACACAACAGTATGTGTTATCTTTTTTACTGTATTTATTCATTTTTATTCAATAAATATATGTGAAACTAAATATCGGCAAGCAATGGCGGCTGTATGGAATTCGAATTAAACCATGTTTATTGTAATTTCACCTTAGCCCACCAGAGGGCGAGCATTTCATTACAATCGCGGATCCGCGATTGTAATGAAATGCTCGCCGTCTGGTGGGCTAAGGTGAAATTATCACACCACTGCATATCATCAATAGGTTTTCCATGATGTAATGGCGGAGAAAGAATAATAATGAACACGTGGCTATTATATTTACTAACAACTGCAGTTCAGAGAGCGCCATCTATCGATCATTACAAACGCGTTTATTCAAATTCGAAAAAACATTAATTTAAAAAATTCAAATTCGAAATTCGAAAAAATCTCGATGAGGGGCACACCTGCAGGGCCCCAGGTACCTATATGCCAAATTTGGAAGCTCTGTGATCAGTAGTGTGAGCGCCAGAGCGCAGATACACACACAGACACTTCTCTTTATTTATATAGATAAGATAACAAATTAAAAAAAAAAAAAAAATCTGACTGAGGAAATAAAAGAGGACAGTGACATTTAAGGATGATAAATATTGTACAAAGGAATTCTTTTCTTATTTTGTTATGATAAAAATTTTAAATACTGTCTTTAATTTGGATAAAAATGATGGAAAATAATTTTAGGTAGTTCCCTTTTTTCCTCCCACTTATGTACACTCCTGTTCAATTTCCCGAGATAGTTTAGAACGCTATTATCTTTTCTTTCACTGAACATAGCAATTAATAATAGTAATAAAATCTTTTAAAATGTAGATTTTATATCACTCAACATCACTAAAATATTGATCATTGTGATGTATTGCAGTTTTAAAATTATAATAAAAAATAATTAAAATGCATATTTTATGAAAGCATATTTTATATTGCACATTTTATAATATATGTACAATCACCCCCCCCCCCCCCCAAAAAAAAAAAAAAAAAAAAAAAAAAACGCCAACCCCACCTAATTTCGCCGTAAATTATCGTAGAAACATACGGCTGGCACCTATCGATCTGTAATAACGTCTAGTTTTTAATGGTGTAGTTAGATTTTGCCTAAGGGGTTATCTACATATTAAAACAGGCATAAACTTCATTATTTTCAATGACGACCCCTATTTTTGACCTCATATTCAGATTTCTGAGATCAATGCAGTTCGGAAAACCTACCTATTTATATACTTTAAATCAATTCTAAACAGAGTTACACGTGAAAATGTGTTAGGGGACCATTTTTACATTTAGAAAAAATAAATCGTAAACCCAATATGCAATATTTATTAAATTTCACACCGGATTGATTTCTGTTTATTAAACATTGAATAGTTAAATATATCACTTCACTCGAAGAAAATTAAGGGGTTAGGGGTAGTCAGAGACACGAAAAAATGATAATTTTCAGTAATTTTTTTTTCGCTATTAAATCATTTTATTTTACAAAAGTAATAATATGGCATTATTATACAATGTTTTGACTTGAAGTTACGAAAATTTGAAAAAAAAAAATTTATAATTTCCAAAGTTATAGCTGTTTCTGTTGACCCAGTCCAAAAAAAAGGTCCTTGCGGTGACAATGATAAGTCCTTGGAGATTCATCTAAAATCAATCGGATAAGAAAAATTAGTTTTATAAATAGATAATCCTGGGCCTGATCGAAGCTTTTTTTTTTTTTTTCAAAAATTAAAAAAATGGCGGACTCAGGAAATTTTTTTCTAAATTTTTGGGAAAAAGTCAACAGTTAATTGGTCTTAAAAAATCGAAATTTTTGAAGAAAAAAAAAATCCTTCGATCAGGCCCGAGTTTATTATGTATTCTAAAAGCTGTATAAATTTCATTAAAATCTACTGAGCGGTTTTCAAGTTACAGTTGTCACCAGTTCAAAAAACATAGTTTTGAGAAAAACGCATTTAAAGTTTCGCACTAGATTTACGTACAGAAATACGAATTATTTAATCACTTACACTGAGTCATCTATTCCTGGGCCATATAATAGTTCTTCAGCCATTGTGGAAGTTTCCAAAACATCAATTTGCCGTTGCCTACGGTTGCAACCGGTTGCTTGCAGCTGCCGCTAGCTACCTGCTCCCGAGCGTTTAGGAGTGCTCGAGCGCTCTTTGTTATTTGTCGAATAACTCGAAAAGTAATTATCGGATCAACTTCAAATTTTCAGAGAATATTTATAAGATATTACACTTTAAGAAAATGCAAAAAAAAAAAAAAAATTTGATTTTTTGAAAATCCTGACTACCCCTAACCCCTTAAATAGCTTGAATCATATGAACCCTACAATGTTGAATTACAAAAATCTAGATACAAAGCTAAAAGAATAATAGTTATAATGATAATAATATCAATAGCGGTTAAAAAAAGAAAATAAAAAGTGTTTCATATTTAAGAAAAAGAATTATCTACTTCTTGTTGGGTATATTTTTATTTTATACAGTAAGCCCCGTATGAAAGTGTTACTATAAAGTTTTACATTTAATTTTAGGCGTACAAACCAACAATAGATAATATACAAAAATATAAATAACAAGATTTAAACTAAAATCTGAGAAAGAATATTTAACATTTTCGCGACTGCTGACGTAGTTTCACGTCATTTGGAAATCTGTAACTCCTCCAGTGGGCGTTTCTTTCACCATTCGTGTTTTACGATATTTCTTAAGAATTTTCCTTATATTCATATTTATATAAACAAAATAATATGAATACAAATACTTTCACTAGAAAGAGAATAATTATTATGTATATTCATATGAAAATAAATATGGATATAGAAAAAACAGTTTCCTATTGCCTAGAACGAATATTCCCCGTTCTGTAGCCGTCTACTGTACTTGAATTCTTAATTTTAAATGTGTAAAATGTATATCTTTAAAAGTAATAAGACATATTACATTGTTTTAAATTGTTTTTCCATAATAAATGTGAATTTTACGCCGTGATTAGAATAATCGAAAATAAAAAAATATTGCGCTTTGTTTGAATAATACATTTAATGAAAAAAAAAAAAAATCTTCCTTTGTTTGATTTTGTATTAAATAAACATTAAATAAAAATTTAATATTATGTTACGATATGTATTATGTATGCGATAAAATTTAAATAACACAAAGCTTGCAAACGTACAGTAAACAAATGCGAAAATGTCATAACAAAATTAAAACAGAAAATTCTTTTGAAAAAATCTTATAAAAATTATTAAATGTTAATTATAATAATTAAAAAAAAAAAAAAAAGAAAAAAAATGCTTATTTCTCTTTCAAACGATAATCCTCGCCTTACTGCGTTTCCTAAATTATGATATTTAACTTGAGGTCTACGAACCCTACAATATTCAAGTAAAAATAAGAGGGACAACTGAGTTAAAATAGAATTTTACCAGTGAGAAACTAGGAAAAGTTATGCAACATTTAAGAAGAAAGACTTGAGATTTTAGGATCGGGTATATTAATAGCTGCCAATATTTTAATTTATTCCGGAGTACTTTTAGCCCCGCCTTTATTCCGCACCACTTTCTTTATAGAAAAAGTTTCTTCAATACATAATTTCGATAAAATAAGAAAAAATACTTTTAAAAAATAAGTGGCACGAATTAGAAGCGGGGCTAAAATTACTCCGGAATAAATTAAAATATTGGCAGCTGTGTATATTCCTTTTTGCAACGGAAGCTACGCCTTTACATAATTTTCTAAAACTTTACATTATAAAACAAAATTTTTTTTACATATTTGCAATTAAATCATTTAAATTTTGTCTTCAGCATTCGATGTATTAAATGCCATTGACATTTATGCGTACCAGTGTTATACATAAAGTCAAATACGAATATGCGAACTAGATTTTTAATATTGTTTCTGCAATATGGAGGCGGGGCTTCATTTTTTTATGGAATTCTTTCACAATCTCTCGTCTGCATTGCGATAATTTTATAAAAATTAGCCAATTTGTATGATAAACGTCGAAATGTTGCTAAGAAAGCAATTAGAATAACAAAAATATGAATTAAAATTGTTTTCCGTCAAAATATATACAGATATTTACTCACAGAGGATACAAATTATAACAGGTGACGGCCCCCAAACAGCAGTAAAAAATTAAATATCACTGTAACTCATAACATAATGTTAGGAACGAGCTGTAAATCTGGAAACCCATGTTTTTGATGATGCCCGTTCTATTCATGCAAAAATTAACATAGGTCATAATTCATAATTTTTTCAAATATGAAATTATTAATAATTTTCATAATTCAAAAAATGTTTTTTTTTTAAATCAAAAATATGAATGTAATATATTTGGGTCACTTCATTTTATCGTATAAAAAAAACAGAATTTGAATATCATAATTATTTTGAAAGATATGAATCAATGTTTGTCACATTCATTTAACATTAGCATCCTCATATTTTGACAGCTTATAACTCTATGAAAAATTGAGCAAAATATATAAACTATACCATTTTCCGTGATGATTTGATCCAAAGAATTCAAATAAATTATAAAAAATGGCGGTTACCATTGAAAAAAATGAAGTTGATGCCAGTTTTAATATGTAGACGACCCCTTAAGCAAAACCTAACTATACTTTTATAAAATCGATTGGTACCAATCACATGTTTCTACGACAACTTATGGTGAAATTAGGTGGGGGGGGGGGGGGGGCGTTTTTTTTTTGGGGTGACTGTACATTTTATTTTATAAAGGAAACCTTCCCTTCAAATGTTCTTTAAAGTATTCTTAAGCCTCTCTTCCTCCCCAATTCCCATATGCAAGTTTTAATCGAGTTAAACAAAGGAACCATTCAAGCGCTCTTGATACATTTTATTATTATTAATTTTTACTTTTTTCTTTGTGCAGTACGCATGCAATGAGCGCAATTTTATGAAACTATATGTTTGGTTGAACCTTGACTTCAATTGATGGCGATTAAATTTTGAATACGGTGCCCGAATGGGGACTCTGATGTGCTGAAATTTACTCCATTTAAGGAAAGGCTGTATCTCAGCTTCTATAATGTATGACTGCACAAACTTGATATGTATGAGTCATGATTAAAAGCTATGTTAATTGAATTTGAGAGCATATCTTCCGATAAGCGATGGTATTGTGTTGCAGTTTAACCCAATTTATGAGAAAGTACTAACTCAGATTCTATTATATAAAAATGCACCAAATTTGGTAAGTGAGCTGGGTTTAAGACCCCTCTGATTCAATTTTTGGGATGTCGAACGACAGAGGTAACGTTGCTGTGCTGCAACATTTCCCATTTTTAAGAACTGTTATATCTCAGCTTGCATTATACAGTGTAGTCCATATAAAACCGGCCTCGTGAAATATAAGGCATGGCCAGTTTAATATAAATACAGTGCGTTTCATGATGACTACGTATTGCGTTTATTATGCGGCACCGGTTCTATATGGGCCACCCTGTATAATATCGAAATTTGGTATGTGAGTATATAGATTTTTTTTTTTTTTTTTAATTATTCTTATAAAAGGTGGGTATATCAGGGGTCGTACTCTCCGCCCTTTTTTCGGAACACTCTCATGGAGAAGAAATTTTTTAATTTATTGCTACCACTATTTTTATAAAATAATCTCTACCCTCTATAATCATGGCATATTGCTATAAATATACCAGAAGTATTTCTACATGATATGTGTGGTGGGTGTATATATTGGGTTAAAGGCAGTGTTGCCAGACTTTTCTGTTCAGCAATCACCAATAATTTAGAGATTTGATACACATAATAGACGATTTTTCGATTCGTCTATTATATATATCAAATATCACTTCTGAAAATTGTTGATGACTGTTGAATAAAAGAGTCGCAAAGTCTGGCAACACTAGTTAGATGTGACTAGAGCTCCTGCAATACAGGCTGGCTCGTCAGGCATTTTGTTTCCCACTCAGCGATTGTTGCCCACGCGGTCCGAATTTCAAGTGTTATCAGATCACATAAAATGGAGGTTTTGCAGCCGAAAATTACTCAAATCATACCAAAACTGCTTTTAGAACGTTTAGATTTCCAACAGATGAAGAAATGGGCTATTAATTGTCCAAAAGAAAATTGTACGGTTAGCTTTCAATCACAAATAGGAAGTGTAATTATAATATGTTTTCTTGCATTTCTTGCATCAATTATTTGTTTTTATTGCTGTTTGATTATCTAAATATTGTATTTTACAACCTACACTACTTTTCAACGTGTATAAATATTTAAAATTAACTAATTTAACAGCAACGTGATGGCTACTTTTAACAAGGGTTATAAGAAAATTTCGCCAAATATTACCGCCAAACTTATCAAGTACAAACAATAATTCGCTCTTTTGTTTAGGCAAACTCGCCATTTTAGGCGATAAAAACGCCGATTAATACGTCTGCAACTAAACGTCGCCAAGCTATATTTCCGCTGGGCAAAAATGATCAGCTGTGAGTCAGCTCGTATTATAGGAGTCTTAGAGGTGACAATGCTGTTATTCACTTTCCACAATATTCGAAATCTCAGCATCTATTGATTAAATTTTCCCAGAATTGCATTAATAAAATCTTTATTGTTATAACCTACGTTGATTTAATTTTTATACATATTAGCCGGTAGGTGGTGTTATTATATAGAATGATATAGAAGAAAATATTGTGAGGATTGTTAGTTATAACTGTATACAAAACATAAAGAATTATAATAATTTTTTTTTTTTAAACAGCTTCGACCATCCATTTGCTTAACTCGGTACAATTCTTATGCCTTTTTTCTAATTGTAAATTACTTATTGTGAGTGATTTATGGCTTTACATTTTTGTTTTTAAATAACATTCACTAATTTACTCTCATTTTTACCATATCCTATAATATGAAAAAATATTTCATAATTTATGAGTGTGGCATAACATTCTAATTAGTTTAGCTACATTCATAAAACATTTATAGCTGATATTAAGTTATATAATTTATTTCAAGTTATTCTCATAGTTGTCACACACTATCTCAAACTTACTGAATTAATTTTGAGTGGCACTGTGTATTACCTGTAATTTATATGCATACCAAACAATAGCACAAAATAAAAAATGAATAAATAAATGCAGCAACTGAAAATGCTCTTTGAGCAATTTCAAATTGTAGCACTAATATATCGAAATTCTTTGTTATGGCCCTGTAAACGAACAGGGTACCTGCTGAATCGCCTTTTTACTCCGATTCTTCCACCAGTATATTTATACGAGATTTTTTTTTTTTCTGAATTAATCGGGCAAACGTATTACTAAAATTCCAAAAGTGCCAGTGGAAGAATCAGAGAAAAAAATGTGGCCTGTCATCACCCTGTGAAATAGTGAATGTTTTTCATATATTTTATGTGAAACTTACTGTTTTCGCATATAAGGAATAATACCAATTTTATTTTGTTTAGTACAGTTTAAATATGTAAATTTGCACCTAATAGAAATTCTGCTCATAGGCGTAATGTATTTAAATAACTTTGCATGTACCTATCCCTGTACACGAATAATTTGTTTGATTTGAATAACATGTTTTAGTAGCATCCTCATGTTATACAGATTTAGATTACAGAGTTTTGAGATCCTTCTGATTTTTCTTTTGTTTATGCTGATAATTTACTCCTAAAAATACGTAAAGACCATCTGCTATTCTTATACCATAGCCTCCTAAATTAGATGCGTTCCGCGTGGCTAGGAAACTTGGCAACAGCTCAAGCGGTAGACAGCGCCACCTGGTACAGATTGCGCGAATTTTTTATTCAACTGTCATCAATAATTTTAAGAAGTGATATATAATATATATATATATATATATATAATAGACGCTTTTTCGATTCTATTCGCCTTTTATGTGTACCAAATCCCAATTAAAAAAAATTTGGTGGCTTTTGAATAAAAAAGTCGAGCAATCTATACCAGGTAGCGCTGTCTATCGCCAAGTTGCCGAGCCACATGGAAGGCATCTAGTATAGGAGGCTATGCTTATACTTCTGCAGAGTTGCCAACTTTTTAATTTATTCCGGAGCATTGTTAGTCCCACTCTTTTTTCATATAATTTTTTTACTGCATTTATTATTATTATTATTATTATTAAATATATTTAAAACACTTTAAACACACGTAAATATAAATTTATTTAAAAGATGTTAAAAAATTTTTATCCAAAGCTTTTCGCTTTAATAGTAAATCATCATCAGGGATTTATGGGTTTTAAATATATTTAATACAAATGACACGTGTTCAATTTAACTCTTTATTTTTTAGAGATTATTTATTATTATTATTATTATTATTTTATCATCGTTATAGGTTACAGAAAATTATTCTTCAAATAAAGTGGTGTAGATTGAAAGCACAGCTAAAAATGCTTCGGAATAAATTATAAAAAATGGCAACTTATTTGGGTTAAAGTTTTGAGACGTTGTCATACTTTAGATAATTTAAAGGTATAGACCATAATGATAAAAAAAATTCTATGAGTCCCTGTAAAAAATAGTCATAACCACCTCAAAATCTATACAATTTTTGGGACCGTGATTTATAACACTTCCTACCAACACGTTGCTCATTAGGATAAGCATAGGTGCCAACTTGTATGGTTTTCTAACCCCACTATTTCTTTGTAAAAAAAAAAATATCAAGTTTAATCGCAGAAAACTACTAAAAAAATATATTAAAAAATTCTATTAAAAATTTCCAGTACGAAAAAAAGTACAAGTTGGCAGCTATGAATAAGGCATTTAGAGGCAATTACATATATAAGCACCACACATTAATTTAAAAACAGAAAAAATGAACTCAAGAGATAACAAAGCGTATATATACAACAAAATACCGTAGTCGAATTTATCATGCTTACAATACTTTCCTTGCATATCATTAGTTCGGAAAACAAAAATTACCGCGATCGGCGCGGTCACTTTTTTTCAAGCCACTATTTTCATAAAGCAATATTTGTATTATTCAATCGGAGATAACTGCTGCATATCTTCGATTAAATAATACAAATATTGCTTTATAAAAACAGTGGTATGAAAAAAAGCGAGCGCGCCGACCCCTGAAATTAAGAAAAAAGTTCTTATTTAATGTAACAACGCATAATTTCAGTTTAGACATTTACTACTACCTGTAATGGAATACGAGTGTTCATTTTTTCTAATGCATTTTAATTTACTTAGTTACAAAAATATGGTAAAAGCAAAGAGCTCGTAATTGAAAGATTGCGGGTTCGATCCTCTGACCGAACAAAGACCGTCGTGTGGGCTAGTAGCGACTGGTAAACGTTAAATCTGTCGTGATTCGAAAAGTTCACCAAGTTCCCATCAGAATTATACATCTGAATCATTGGATTACTCGGCCCTGATCTGGATGAAAATTCGATCTCTTAATATTTTGTTTTGCTGCTATCTTTTGCTAGTTTCTCGAACTAAGATGTTCTTACACCACTGGTGGCGTTCCTCTAAAAACGGAAGGCGTTTCCCCGTCGCCTTAAATCCGAGTAGTTTTACTACCGCGATCCGGAGTCTCCGAGTGGCATGAGTAACAACAACAACAAAAATTTAATTTACTTTTTTGACACCTTGACCATAATATTCGATTATTAGCTTTAGTAAGCAAGACAAAAGTGCAGTAATAAAAAATAGTGTTTGACTTTTATGTATTATGCTTTGAAAATTTACATAGGTACACATAAATTAAGCCAAGTGATATAAAAACCATATAATCATCTTAACTAACCCGACCAATTATTCATTTACACTTCTTTTCGATGTATTTTTAAAGCAATCTTCAAGAACCGCCCAGTTTTTTTTTTTTTTTTCCCAGCTTTTTTCTTTTCTTTATGAAATTTATACATATTAAAACATAATTGACCCTATAATTTAAAACATTAAGTATATTAGATTTGTATTGAGGAATGTTTATGTCTGAAATTAATGTTAATTTACGCAATGATTGGTTAGATAATACAGCTCATATTCTCTTGTAAATAACTGTTATGCTTGAAATTTTTATTATATAACCTAAGTTTTTTTTTTTTTTTTTTTTTTTTTTTACTGTACAGAAATTCTAAAAATAAAATTTTTAGTAAATAAGTTAAGTAAATTTTCTGTTAGAAGGGTATTGCACTCCTTCTCATATTTATAAGGACACTTTATATTTTGAAATAACTAATGTAAAAATAATTATAAACAAGATTATACTAAGTACACTTACTATATCTAGTATTCTAAAAACCAAAACTGTTATAATTTTTTTAATATAAAACAAAATTAATAAAAAATTATGCAAAATGTGTTTTTCTCCACGTTTTTAGATGTTCATAATTATAGGGACAATCCAGATCTTTTCGTTTTATTTAACTTACTAGCGGATAAATTACAGTTAACATGCGAATTTGTTAACTACTGGGCTAGATTAATTCATATTATAAGCCTTCAATTTTTCTTGGACGGACATTACTGATAATTTCTCGAAAAAAAGAACGTTCAAGTAGTGAAGTATGATAAATGTGTTTTTTAAGTGGAAGGATAATTTCAATCCGCCGAATTTCTAATGAAATTCGAAGATTTAAAATTGCTGAAGGAAATGGGATCAAACGTTGAACTGCTGGTTCGATAGGAGAGAGATCTGATGCAAAATCAGAGTTGTTTTACAGAGATCGAAGACTCATAATTCCTCTTACTCTTCTACTCATAATGACTGTTGCTGAATTTGCTCGTGATTTTTAACAAAAGGTTGGGGTCCACATTTATGCATATTTAAAATAATTAATAATACGTTAAAATGAATAAAAAACCTGTAATAATCAAACAGCATTTAATGGGGGGAAAGAACATCTCTGTTAAAGTTGAATAAAGACAATATTAAATGGTAAAATGTTGCATTTTCGGCTGAAAAACATTTTATTCTTGATTAACCAAATGGTTTTAACAGTTGCTGGCACGATCTGAAGATAGCGAAAGATAGAGCAGGTTTTTTAAAGGCAGATGTGAATCGGCCATTTTAAAGGTGGATCTATGGTGCTCTGGGGAGCTGCTTCTACTGAAGGCAGAATGAATTTAGTAATTTTTTCTATTATTATGAACATCAAGAGAATATCCGCAAATTTTAAACGTGGAATTATCAGATTTTTGTTAGATTTTGGGGGGTAATAATATTTTTTTCAACAAGACTTACATTTTTGCTCTACTTTTAGAGCAATAGGAAATAGTTTGAAGAAAGAAACTTCTGTATTATTGCCTTTCCCATGGCCTAAAAGTTGAAAAAAAACTTAACTTATGATATTAGAAAAGTGCATGCAAGTGGAAAGCAGTTTTAAATAGTTTAAATGTATTAGGAATATCATATGTGCTATATGAAATGGTATTGAAACTGAATATTAAAAAAAAAATGTATATATATATATATACCAGAGAGAATGTCTGACTGTTTAACCCTAAAAAGAGACCCCATAAAATATTAATTTAAAGATTAACTGAAACAAATTACTAAAATTCAAGCTGTCCTTATAATTGTGAACACCTGAAAAATCATCTTTTTACCATATTTAACGTTTTTTAAGATATAAAAACGATAAAACTTTTTAAATATAGTCTATTAATGAAATTCAGATTAATAAAAAATATATTTGTTTAAATAATAGTGTTCCATGTTTAGTTAATATAGAAAAACGGGTGTCCTTATAATTATGAGAAGGAGTGTATTATTTTTTTTTATGTTAAGCAAATAAAAGAATTTAAAGGGTGGATTTTAATTCATCAATTCCCAGTTACCTGTAGGTGACAGATGATTAACGACCTCCACCCCCCCCCCCCAATTTTTTTCCCTGGCTGTTGAAGTGATATCGTGTTTTAGTGTCTATAAATATTATACGTTGAAAAAATTATGTCCAAATAGAAAGTGTAAAACATTTATTATTATTATTATTATTATTATTATTGTATATCGCTTCTCGGCCTCTTGGCTAAGATCAAAGTGTAGAATCTCCTATTATTATTGTATATAACAAATGAATATATAAACTATAAAATAAATGACTTTTTGCAAAGTAACAATTCAAGTCCTAAATAATAAATATATATAATAAATATAATAATAAATTTTGTTATATAAAAAAAAATGTATTCCTTTAGCCTAAATGTTACATGACAGAAATATAAAATGAGTTTTTTTTTTTTTTTTTTTTTTTTTTTTTTTTTTTGTAAACAAGTCGTGGGAATTAACCGGTACACCAAAATGAAGAAGATGTTTGATATTTTTAAAATTTATTTTTAAGAAGTCTAGCCTGGGTAATTTTATTTTTGCAGACTATATAAATGCAATGGGTATGCAATTTTAGTTTTTAGGAGCGCTGCAAGGCCTGTAGAAGGTTTTCTTTCTTTTTTTCTTTTTTCTTTTTTCTTTTTTTTTCTTTTTTTTTTTTTTTTAAATCCCTTTTACACCTCATTTCCAGCTTTGCATTTTATTCGCGAAACCCGTGTACTCTGTTCCGTGGATAATCGGAAGTATGCTGCAATTTATTAATTAATTTACTTTTGTCACACATTGAGAATAATTATATCTGATTATTAGTTATAGTAGGCAAAGGCAAATTAAAATAATATGGAATAGTGCGAAAAGGGTTCGAAATCTCTGACGTTTTTTAGGGCCCTTTTAGAGATGAGAATTTGCCGCCTTTTTTTCTACCACTACTTTTATACAATAATCTCTATCTTATTTAATCACGACGCATTGATATAAAAATACGGTAAAGATTTCTTTATGAAATTAGTGGCAGCAAGGGAGGCAAAAAATTTTCATTTCTGAAAATGTCCTATAAATTAAGGGCGGGGACTTCGAGCTCCGAGTGTGGCACCCTTTTGTAATGTGCCTTGAGAATTAACATAGACAAATGATGCAAAACAAACATAATAGTAATCTGAACTAAATGAACTTATTATTCAATTATACTTCTTTTCGAAATGTACAAATCCTTGAAGCAATCTTCAGAAACAGCTCAGGTTTTTACAGTTTATCTGTTTTCTATGAGGTATTTTTTGATATTGATCAGAACTTAATTGAAACTTAGTTTGTATAGTTATCTGTTTTGTAGAATATTTGTCCTTTAATTAACGCTAATTTACGCAACTTAATTTCTATTGTTAATCAATAGCTACGAATTAAATCTTTCACCTGTAGAATGTTTGAAATTTTTGTTGTGATATACTAAATAATTTATTATTATTATTTTATTTTTATTCTGAAGCTACACAATTTCTATTAATGCAGGGATGGAACACGGGCGCAGAATTCATACCACTATCAATGTAAGAAAATTTTCTACTTCTTAAATCAACGATATTATAAGTAGAGAAATTTCTTAAACAGATTCCGGTATGAATTCTGCGCCCGTGTTCCATCTCTGTTAATGAAATAACATTCTTTGTAAATAAATTAAATGAGTTTTCCATTTAAGGCTTTATCAGATACAAGAATTTTTCCGGAAACTTTTGACGTAACGTTTAATTTTCAGTGAATTTCAGAGAGAAATTACTTCTTTACCCAGTGCAAGAGTCGTACACTCCACCCATTTTTCAGGACACTTTTGGCATGAGAAATTTTCGTTTGTTTTCCTACCATTTTTTTTTTTTTTTTTTTTTTTTTAATGCAGAAATCTTTGTCGTATCTGAACAATAATATGTCATTATTAAATATCGGCAGCGAGCAAACGCATACAACACCTATCTATGGCATCAACATCAAGTATTGAATTTTTCCTCTCCTGCTTCATGGTTATCTTCCTCGGAATTTTTCTAGGTGGTTTGAAGAACAGGGTCATGAATAAAGTAAAACAATCAGACTTGTCAATTATTATGTCAGACACATCGAGTGCTACTTTCAGTGTATGCTGGTTACCAAGCAGCTGGACAAGGATCCGGATATCAAAAGATCGGTAAGCGATTTGGTTAACCAAATTTTTTCTGTTTTAAGAAGCCCTAACTAATATCTAACTAGCGGAATAGTATTCTATCCCCCCCCCCCATATATATATATATATATATATATATATATATATAATAAATGTTTAAAGTTAACCCCACTACAGATTTTCTTAATCAAGACGATTCTCTTAAAGCAGAGACTCCAACATCCTAATTAATATTCCGTAGTGTTGTTAGTCACGCCCTTTTTTACACACCAGTAAATTTTTAGAGTAACAGTCTCCAAATTCAATTACGATTAAATAAGAAGAAAAATACTCTAAAATGATACTGGTGTGAAAAAAAGGCGGGGATAACAATACTACGGATTATTAATTAGGATGTTGGAGTCTCTGCTTAAAGGCAAAAACAATGATATTCCCGCCCCCTCCTTATTTATCGAAATTAACGAAAATTGGCAAACTTCACTAAAAGGTTGAATGCACTACAATTTTCTCAATAATTAAACTTCATTTTCTGCAATTAAACTTTGTTAATATATAAATTAAATTTCAACTTCATTCCGTGATAGAATCATCGCATACTATGCCGTAGTTTAAGCTACATAAGTTTAAATATACTTTATTTACTCTTAAAAACCAACGGCCGAAAAAGGTAAGCATAGAAGTAATTCCTTGCTTCTGCTGGTAAATATCTTCCTATATATGTCTTAAATACACTCCCACATAAAAACTGTAAAGAAATATGAGGAGCAAACATTCAAACCGTGTTTTCTCAAAAAAAAAAAAAAAAAAAAAAAAAAAAAAGAACACTTCAATCAGAGCTTGCTATCTCTGGCGAATTAGCACACTTTCACAATTCCGTTACGCGCCAATTGAATGAGGCGCCCTTAACTAAATGTCAACTTCCAAATGGGGTCAAAATGACCCTATCTTAGGAAAGCGGGGGTTAAAAAGGATGTTCTTAAAAGATAATTAATACATGGCCTAAATATATGTAAATAACTACTAAGGCCACAGAAGCCATATATAGTTCGTAATATTATTGTTTTACTATAACTATCAAAATCATAGAGGTTACTTTAATAGTTCAACAACGCAAGGATAATTATTAAATAAGACTAATAATAACATTTTAGATACTTTCTATTTAATGAAAGTTACTTCATTTTTCTCTGTAATATTATATCATACAGGCCAGCATTTTAATTTATTCCGTAGCACTGCTAATGCCCGCCCTTTTTCTACACTACTTTCAGGGGTCGTACTCTCCATACTTTTTTCAGGATACTCTTAGATATGCGAAATGAAATTTTCGTCTCTATTGCTACCAGCATTTTTATAGCATAACATTCATGCTATTTAATCACGCCACATTACTTATTACTAAAAAAATACCAAAAAGGTTTCTGCAGGAAATTACTGGTGGCAATAAAGGCGGTAATTTTTAATCTCTGAGAGAGTCCTGAAAAAGGGCGTAGAGTACTACCCCTGCACTTCGTAGTGAAATATTCTCTAATGTGTATTTATGATTAAATATGAAGAAAAATATCCTTCAGGTAAAGTAGTGTGGATGAAAGGCGATCACTAACAAAATGCCAATACAAATCATTAAATTTGGACGTGCTAAATATCGATACACCTTCACCAGCCAGCAGATTTATAAGAATAGTTATTTTTGTCTCACTCGGTTTCTCCGTTTTTCTTTCTTTTCCTTTGATATATATCCTATAGATATATTCCTTTGATATATCTGTGTGTGTGTGTGTTGCACTAAAAAAAAAAAAAAAAAAAAAAAAAAGAATATTATTAAACTTCTGCACTGATTTTGCACGCACATAATCTTAATAGAAATCAACAACTACTTGTTGCCATATACATGAAGTGCAATATAATTAAAGATTAAAAATCGATACATATCGATATCAACTTTTCATAGCTGCCAAGTTTTTTAATTTATTCCGGAATATTGTTAGTCCCGCCCCTTTTTTACACCGTAATCTTTTTAGAGTAATTTTCTTCATATTTAATCGTAATTGTATATTGAAGAAAATTTCTCTACAAAGATTACGGTGTGAAAAAAGGGCGGGACTAACAGCATTCCGGAATAAATTAAAAAACTTGGCAGCTATGACTTTTAATAATTTATTTTATTAATTTACAATATTTCACATTCCCAAAATATTTTGAGATAAGTTATATATATATAAATATATAAATGTACATGTATATATACCGGGTGCCCCATAAGTCTGTTGATATTTAAAAAAAAAAAAAAAAATCATAAAAATTAAAGGAATGGGTAGAATTGAATGCGGTTTGCGAAAATATTATTCTCGTAAAAAGGGATATATATATATATATATTTTATTTATTTTATTTATTTATTTATTTATTTATTTTGATTTAAAAAAAAAATAATAATAAATAGAATTTTTGTCGATAGAGGGTGCTGCACGCGTAACGAGAAACATGCAAAACGAGTCCTATAAATTGTAAGGTTTTAGAATTTTAACACCTCATTTCTTATTTTTATCTCCTACTTATGCAAAAATTAAGTTTTAATTTCGATGCTGACTTGACAAATGAAACTTTATTCGGCACACAAATGACAATTAAACTTTATTAACTTGAACGGGTTTTAACACCAGTGTTTCTTTACAATATATATAGTCTAATTACAGAAAACTGCTTAAATCGTATTAAAAATTTCCGGTAGCAGAAAAAAAAAAAAAAAAAAAGTACAAGTTGGCAGCTATGGTTATTAGTGAAGATGATTTACCTCAGCTAATAGTCGCCGAATGAAACTGTAATTAGCAAGTGTTGTAATTCGTTTGCAAACTGTAATTTGTGGTGATGGTGGGCACACAAAGTAGTATTACATGTTTGTAAAGATTTATATGAATATAGATGTATTTTTTCATGGAAATATGTGATTTATTCACTTACAGCGCCCTCTATCGACAAATTTGTAACTATTATATTTTTCTGAAAAAAAAAAAAAAAAAAAATCCTCCCATGCGAGAATAATTTTTTTGCAAACCGTGTTAAATGTTATCAATTCCTTCATTTTTTGCTAATTTTTTAAATGTTCACAGACTTATGAAACACCCGGTATGTATATATGAAGTTCAGAATTGTTTTTCATTATTTTAACAAATTATTTTTTCAAATTTAACATTCAAGAGATGCATTGTTAACGACAACAACATTCAAATTATAATTTTAAATCAGGGTAAATTTTAGCACTCAGTAGATACATTATTAATTTCAGTTTCTTTCATTAAATCAATTGATTAAAGCCATTACTGGTGATTAAATTTGAAATTAATACTTACACTAATGATTACTTATTAGACCCAATACACGTAAGCCATCAAGGAATGAATTTATGTTTGAAATTTAACTATCAAAAACCATGAATTTTATTAAAAAAAAAAAAAAAAAAGGAACAAAAATGTTTTGAAATTGGAATTTAAAGATGCTCCAAACTACTAGGATTCCATCATTAGGGAACATACAATCCTCCAGAAAAAAGAGCTGCTATATCGCAAGATTTCGGAAAACTGTATAGCTGAATTAAGCCGTAAATACAGTGTAGGTTCCTTTTTTGCGGCAATACCCAACATTGAAAAAGAAATAAAGAAATAATATTAACAATTCAGAAATTTATCCCACCATTTAAACCAGAAGAATAAAATACTTTTACCCACACGTTTTGCAATTTCTAAATTCATGCAAATGGAGTTGCCAACAGCATTTTAGTAATTAAAAAATTTAACTGTGAGAAGTATCCGTATTAATCCAACGAAAAAATCTTCAAAAATAAGTTATCCGCGTTTGTAATGATCGACAGATGGCACTTTTCAAACTTTTGTTGCTAGTAAAGTGTAAGCCACGTGTATTTATTATTGTATATATATATATATATATATATATATATATATATATATATATATAATAAATACACTTGTACATATTATATTATTATTTATTATTGTATCGTATTTAGTAAAGCCACGTGTATTTATCCGCGATTGTAATGAAATGCTCGCCCTCTGGTGGGCTAAGGTGAAATTACAATAAACATGCTTTGATTAAGCCGCCATTGCATGCCGATGTTTAGTTTCACATATATTTATTGAATAAAAATGAATAAATCCGGTAAAAAAGATAACACATACTGTTGTGTGCTCCAGTGTGACTCCAAAGGATCAAGAAATCCAGAATTAAGCTTCCATTTATTTCCAAATGACAAATTTAAAATTTCAGTTGCTTCGGCTAATGGAAGTAAAGAATTAATCAGATGATTTGAAGCTAATATTTGTTCAACTTACAAGGGAACTCTTTCAAGTGATAATCACCGATTTCCTTCAAAAAATTACCGAATATAGTTTATGTTGCACTTAATTCACTGGTAAAAAATTAGCTGCTGAATCGCAACAGGAAAGCCGCAAAAAATTATTAAACTTTACGTTTTGGACGCCAAATACGAAAAAAGTCATCGCCAAATCACATTAACCTTCCTTAAATGATGCCAAAGAGCTTAAGTATAGGAAGGTAGTATTTTCTATCGCTCTAGGGGTTACTGAAGCAAGGAAGCCATTCCCTCTGCGGAGGATAAAAATTAAGATGTCATGTCTCCAGAACATTTCTAAGTGTGAATATAAGGCAGTCTTTAATTTCCCACTGCGTAGCGATAGTGCGACGTTAAAGCCCATATTTTCTGAAATCTAGAAATTTCTATTTAGAAAAGTGACGTTATGTTTTATGTTAGATCCAATGTTTTCAATTATTTTATGTAATGTTTCAAAATTGCATTTATTTAAAATAATGCAATTTCAATTTCAGAGTTACTTTTACATTACTCCAGCTTATATATAATCTGGAGTAAATTAATGTTTGAAGCTCTCGGCATGTGCTTTTATATAAATTTGCAGACGATTTAAAAAATAATCTGATTTATAGCTTGGTTGGCTACGTTTTACGTCGCACTAGTGCTGTGTAATGGGCAATTGGCGACCAATATGAATTATAATATTTGATTGAACATTTAATTATTTGAATAGTTGATTGAAATTAATACTCAAATAAATCAATCAAAATAAAAATATTTAAGATATTTGAGGTTGAGTAGGTTTTAAGTTTTAATTCGCACTACAGCTATGCAAAGGCGACAGTCTGGGACATATTTCTAGAGATGGTCCTTTAGATGAGCTATTACAATTTTGATCTTTTACGGAGGGTTTATTTAAAATTGGAAAAATATGTGCATAACTACTACTTTATGGCTTCTTGCATTTCTGGCAATTTATTTTATATATGTTTACGAATAATAATATAAAGAACTTTGTAAAAATATGCATTAGAATTTCATAAGATTGGTTGGGTTTTACGTCACACTAGTGCTGCGCAATGAATTTCATAGGGAATTTTATAGAATTATTAACTGCGAAATCTTGTTGTTTTAAAAATAATTGTTATGCTGAATGCAGACCCACTGTGGCCGAGTGAGTATGTCACCCTTGCTAATCGCCTTCAAGTGTAAAAGAATGGGTTCGATTCCCCAGCTGACCTAGGGTGTTTTTTTTTATTTTTTGTATTTTAATCCGGTTATGTTATATCTGTCCTCATCTCGACGAAATTTACAGGGGTATGGGGCGGGGGATGTCGAGTCAAACATACAAATCGGATGTATATATTAAAAATAAATAACATACAGTCGGTAACAAAAGTGTCCGAACACTAGCAAAAATTCCTATATAAAAAAAGTACACTTCGTACGGTTTTATTAAATAAATCCTTGTCGAATCCTAATCTTAGTCAGTGTAAGAACATGATTCGATAAGGATTTATTTAACAAAACCGTATGAAGTGCACTTTTTTCCATGGGAATTTTTGCTAGTATTCGGACACTTTTGTTACCGACTGTACGCAGAATGCAATAATTTATCACCTGCAGATGTCACCGGATCATCCTCAGAAGCTCATCGCAAATCGTAGCCAATTGCCCATAGTGCAGTACTAGTGCGACGTTAAACCCAATCAACAAACAGGTCGAATTAGGGTAGAATCATAAATCGTCTCCAACTGCTCATTGCGTAGCTCTAATGATATACTGGATCCACACAACTCATAGTCTGTTGAGTTGCTTGTTCGTCGAAGGTTGGTACTGCCCAATAAAATGATCTGACTTACAAGAAAAAAATGTGTTCGAATACGAAATGCTTTCATTTTAGTTTAAAAAAAAACAGCTTTGTGTTTTAATATATGTTTTATTTTATTTAAAATTATATAAAAGTCTTGATCATATATTTTTTAAAAGTCGTTATTAAAAACTTTGAGTTAATGCTCTTGCAATTGTTATTGACACAGCTTATTTAATTGAAATATTAAATATTATTTAGAAATCCGAGTAAGTAAGTCTCAATCTGGTAAATTACCTGGTTTTTGTTAACTATTCTGAATTCTGAAGCGCTCGACAGCGTATGGAGTTCGTTTGGCTATCAAATAGAAAGAAGAACATCTACATCTATTAAATCTTCATTGCAATGAAATTCCGAAGAATGCAGTCGCCAAACAAACGCTTTTTTGGAAATATTGCAGACATACTTGCATTTTTAATAATTTTTTAGAGCTTATCTATTGCGACTCAGCAGCTAATATTTTAGGAAGATGCTATTCATGATTGAATCTTATGCCAGAATTTTTTTCAAGAAAATCGGCGATTATCACTTCAAAGAGTTTCCTTGTTAGTTAAAAATCTACTTCCGATCGAACTTTGAATAAACTGAAATATTTTTTTCCAAAAGCAATCAATTTTCCATGATATAATGGCGGAGAAATTATAGTACGAATATTAAGTAGAATAACAAAAAGAGCAATAATAAATACACGTGGCTATAATATTTACTAACAACGAAAACTGAAAAAGCGCCATCTATCGATCATTACAAACGCGGATTATTGTTGTATTTGTGTTGCTACTTAATATTCGTGCTATAATTTCTCCGCCATTACATCATGGAAAATCGATTGCCTTTGGAAAAAATATTTCAGTTTATTCAAAGTTCGATCGGAAGTAGATGTTTAAATGAAGCTGAACAAATATTTTTTAAAAATATTCTTTACTTCCATTAGCCGAAGCAATTGAAATTTTAAATTTGTCATTTGGAAATAAATGGAGACTTAATTCCGGTTTTCTTGATCCCTTGGAGTTACACTGTGGCACACAGCAGTATGTGTTATCTTTTTCACCGGATTTATTCTTTTTTTTTTTTTTTTTTTTTCAATAAATACATATGTGAAACTAAACATCGAATATACAGCAAGCAATGGCGTCTCGACGAAAGCTATCCGTGTATTGTTAATTTTACCTTAGCCCACCAGAGGGCGAGCATTTCATTACAATCGCTAATTACCAAAATATTTAAAATTATTAAATTTAATTTATTTAAAACTTACCTTGAAATGGATTATATTTAATTTAACAATTTCATTTCAGTATTTTTTTTTTTTTCTTTTTCATTTAAGTACATTCAGTATATATTGAATAGAAATTTTTTTAAAAATAAAAGTATCATCGAGAAAAATTTGAATATAAAAGCAAATGAAATCATATGAAGGTAACTCCTTCTACTGTCAACAGATATACGTCTAATTTAATATGAATTAGTTTCTTTGTTGTCTTTTCCACAGTCTTTGTTGTTGCCATTCTATAAACTACAGCTTATTCACCACAAAGCTGGAATAAAGAATGATGCGAATTATTTATAATAAATTCCGTTTTAGGATGTAGTATTGTCGCAAGATGATAAACATGTGAGCCACAAAACAATGCAGAAATTTGCATGGTAAAAGCTGGGTTATAAGTATTGGAAAAAATCTTTTGCTCAACCTTGGCATATTTTGAATAGAATAGTGACGTCAAAGAATATTTTATCAGCAATTTCAATGGCTCTAATAAATTTCTTAAGTAACTGTATCTACTGTATTCAGAAATCGTGAAGTGATGCCTAAGGGTGAAAAGAAAACTGGTGAAAAAAATTTGACAGTAGTCGCTTCGTTTGAAATTTATGATAAAACTGTCTTTCAATATTGTCACAAGTACAGGGTTTTCAGCAGTCACTATTTTCGATACCATACCTGCCAACATGCTAATTAATATTCCGCAGCACTTTTAGTCCTCGCCTCTTCTCCCACAACACTTTATTTTTAGAGTAATTTTCTCTAAATGTAATTCTGATTAAATAATAAGAAAAGTTCTCTCCAAATATACTAGTGAAAAAAAAAAAAAAAAAAAAAAAAAAAAAATGGCGGGTACTAACAATATTACGGAATGCTAATTTAGTATGTTGGCAGATATAAAATACTAATTTTTATAAAAAACAATCTTTGTATTATTCTTTTGAAGATATGTACAATAAATGATTAATAAATATTACTATTAACCTTTTGAGAGGGGCTCTTAGAAAATCCTATGGTGAAGCGTGACAGATGCTGTCACAGCCCCTTTCAAAAGGTTAAACAAACAAACAAAAAAAAAAAAAAAAAAAAAAAAAAAAAAGAAAGAAAGAAAGAAAAAATAATGGTATTCAAAATAGTGGCTGACGAGAACCCTATAAGTAGAAGTAGGAAAACTTAAGACGAGAAACACTATTTCTTGCTGTTATTTTTCAGTGTTCATTTGCAAAATGAATTAAATTGTATATATAAGTATCAGGTTGTTCAATACGTTTTGTCGTTCGGTAAGAAAAACGCGATTTTGTGGTTTGAAATACATTTTATTATTCAATATAATCTCCTTGGACTTCATTACACTTGTTCTAACGATCTTCTAATTTATGGATTCCATTCCTGAAGGGAGAATCCAGAATACTGTCGAAATACGCTTCCACGGCTGTTATTACCTCTTTCTTCGACGAAAATCGTTTTTCACGTATGAATTTTTCGAGATGTGAGAACAGCCAGAAGTCAGAGGGAACCAAGTCTAGCGAATAGGATGGATGTTGCAACAGTTCGTACTTTAATTCACTGATTTTCGCGATGGTTTTTTTGAGTTGTGTGAGAAGGTACGTTATCTTGATGAAAAATGAATTTTTCTTTTGTAAACCAGGTCTTTTCTCACAAATTTTTACATCCAGTTGTTCCAAAAGGTTACAATAATAATCTGCGTTTACTGTTTTACCAGTTTGAAGTTAATCCACAAACAAAATTCCTTTAACATTCCAAAAAACTGATTCTAACACCTTCTTGGCCGATTTCTGGACCCTAAATTGCTTTGGAACAGAAGCACCGGGTTCATACCACTCCTTAACCTCTTGTTTTGATTCAGGATCATGGTGGTAGACCCAAGTCTCAGCTACTGCGATGAAACGATGCACAAAATCCTTTTTATCTTTTCTAAAACGCTCCAAATGTTGTTGCGAAAGTCACGTAGGAGTGTGTTTTTGTTCCATCACTAGCGAATGCGGCACCCACTTTGCACACATCTTCCTGCAATCAAAAACTTCAATTGCGCACACTGTCTAATGAGACGGGATTTCTATTACATCTCTATCTCTCTCAGTTAAGAGACGATCGTTCATACTCATATCCTGTACTTTTGCTATGCTTTCTGGTGTTGATGCATTTTTTGGATATCCTTCACGTGGATCATCTTCAAGATGTAAAGAAAATAACTTTCGTCTCGATAAACAAAGAATTAAGAACTTTTATCATTAACACGAGTTCTAAATTAAGTTAAAATGAATCTTGTAGCTATAACGCGCGAGAGGAATACTAGCAAACCTGGCATGAGGGCAAGTTATAATATGTGCTCAATATGTGAAAAAAAGTTCAAAACGTTTTCAATAGATGATGCTTCGTAAGAAAAAATGGCAAAATTGACAAGCGGAATGAACCCCAAGGGATTAAAAACTAGCCAATATACAGAGTTGCCAACTTTTATAATTTATTTCGGAGCATCGTTAGTATCATCCGTGAGCATTGTTAAAGCTACTTAAGAAAATCACCGTTTCCCTGCTTTCTAAAAACTAGTGTTATCTACGGACGCCAGTAAATGAAATATTCACACTTTTATCTTCAAAGCGGCTACTCAATTGAATAACACGTACTGCGTTTCTTCTAAAAATTCAAATATCAGTAAAAAAGAACACAGCTACGTTGAATATTATTTACAAAAAGAAATCATTTAAAAAATACAAAAAAACTTTATTACCAATGGAAAAAACCTACCGCTCTAAAACAGTAAATTACTTATTCTAAAAATTTTAATACACACGAGCTCTCGATTAAACGAGATCAAGTATATTTTTTTTAACTAACGTTGCCATCCAATAATAATAATATTCATAAAATAAATAATTGACATAATAATACATTTTCAACATCCTCCCACCTTTTGATTATAAATAATAATCAAAACATAAAAACTATTAGTCAAAACAACTCTGATACAAAGATGGCAACATTACATTTAAAAAATATAAAAATGAAATGTAAAATAAATAGTAGAATGATCAACAATATCTAATATAATCTACAAGTTCAGTCTTTCCGGCACTTTAATTCTTCTGCCAACTCTACTAAACTTCATTTGCTCACTAGTAGTACAGTCTGAAACTTTGGAGATGTTATCTGATTCTTTAACTTTACTGAGAGTCATCGGTGTGGGAAGATCTTCAGAAGATGTTATCTCTAGGGGATAAACTCTTTGAATCGGGCGTAAGAGCTCCTTTTGGGAAGTTTGCACTTTAACAAGTCGTACTTGTCCGTCTTTACCTGGTATAACCTCAGTGATACGACCTAAAGGCCAGTAGATTCTGTTTTTATTATCGGCTCCCGCCATAACAATTTCGCCAACAGTAACGGTATGTTTGGCTGACTTTTTGCTTTTACTTTTACGTAGAATAAGAGCACCAAGATATTCAGATCTAAAACGGCTTCGTAAATCTTTGAGAATGGTTTGTCTGTATTTGAGCCTTTTACACAAAAAATTTTGCTCAACAGCATCCAAATCAGGAAGACTGCATTCATGCATATCTTGGATGAACATCGATGGCGAAATTGGTTTTACAGCTTCCTCTTCACAGATGTAAGTAAGAGGTCTTGAGTAGACTACCCTCTCACACTCAGCTAAAACCGTCATCATTTCTTCGTAATCGAGACGTGCCAGCCCTAATACTCTTTTCAAGAGATCTTTTAGAATTCGAATTAATCTCTCCCACCAACCGCCCCACCAAGCAGCAGTTGGGGGATTGAACTTCCAATCAATAGAGTTGATAGCTCCATGTTTTCGTATGCGTTCCCAGTCTAGTTTCTTGAAATAGTTGGCTGCTCCTACAAAATTTGAACCATTGTCACAGTATACAGTAGAGCATCTTCCTCTGCGAGCTTTAAATCTTCTAAAAGCCATTAAGAACGCATCTGTTGAAGCAGCAGTAACAAGCTCCAAATGGACCGCTCTGTATACTGCGCAAGTAAAAATTAAAACCCAGCTTTTCTTGTTATCCTTGAGAAATAATGGCTCAGCCATATCAACACCAATTATCTGAAAAACTGCAGCATCTTTAACTCTGTTTTCTGGAAGTGGAGGACTGATTACTTCTAAGTTCTTTGACCGAAATCTTTTGCATGCAGTGCAGCTGGCTACAACATTTTTCACCGCCTTTCTGCCGTTTAGGATCCAATACTTTTCTCGAAGTATATTTAATAGTATCTGGACACCAGCATGGCAGTTCTCAACATGTGCTTTATAAATTAGCCGTTTTACCACTTCATGTTTTGATGGAAGAACAATAGGTTTAAAAAATCTTCACTATCCTTTCGATAAATAATTTTCGTCTTCAGACGAATGACACCAAGCTCGTCTTTAAACGTTTGCAAAGATTTCAATCTCTTTTCGTCTTCTTGAGGAAAAGACTCATTCTGAATTAGAAGTAAAACCTTCATTTCTGCTTCATGAATTTCTGAGGATGTCAATTCACCATGCTTCCTCCAATTAAAATTCTTGCAGTTGTGCTTGAAACGAAGGATCCATGCAACAAGACGAATAATTCTGTCATAACTAGAAAAGTATCTACAGTACCAGTCTTCATCAACAATAGCTTCAGTATTTGTCAGCATACAAGTTTTCCTAGTTTTTTCCTTTTTAATTTCTTCCTCATTCCAATCGCGATTGGAGAAATCCATCATTGCTCGAAATTCAGAAACGTCTTTCATCCATTGTGGACCCTCCCACCATTTTGATGAGACTAGATGCTTTGCTTTGCATCCTCTGGAGGGCAAGTCTGCAGCATTCTTCTCCCCCGTTATATGTCTCCATGATGAAGGATCACTCAGTTTTCTGATCTCCTGCACTCCATTTCTTACAAAAACGGACCAATTTTCTTCTCGCTGTATCCATGCAAGAACCGTTGTAGAATCACTCCAGTAATGAGTCATAACATTTCTCCAACCAAGAGCTTCAATAACCGAATTCGTCAGTCTCGCTCCAATTACAGCAGCTAGAAGTTCCATTCTAGGTATAGTTACACCACTTAACGGAGCCACTCGAGACTTTGCTGCAAGCAAAAATAAATTAACTTGATTAGCATCCTCTACTCTAAGGAATGTAACTGCACCATAGGCATCTTTGCTTCCGTCAACAAATGTGTGAATAGTGCAGTTGCTTAAATCTTCGGAAGATTGGCGAATAAACCTAGGTATCTGTATATCAGTCAAATACTTCAGTTCTTGAAACCACTGCATAAACTCTTTATGAAGCTCACCAGTTATCTCTTCATCCCAACTCGTTCCTAGTTTCCATGCCTTTTGTAACATTATTTTTGGACAAAGCATGACTGGTGAGGTGAAGCCAAAAGGATCAAAAACTTTGTGGACGGCAGACAACATAGTTCTTTTTGTTAATTTTCCATATTAATGTTGTCTAACCATTTCATGTTAATTTTCAATGTGTCTAGCTCTTTATTCCAAATAAGACCTAATACTTGAGTCTCTTTCTTAGAACTAGTCTCATTACAGTCGCCAGACCATTCCCATTCTCTAACATCAAAACAACCTTTTGCCATTAAAGCTGTAGAATTAACGATAAACGTATCTAATTCTTCTTTGTTATTAACGCTGGTAACGACATTATCTACGTAGAAACTCTCTAAAAGCCTTTTCTTTAAAGATTCTTCAAATCCGTTACAACGCCGAATATGATACTCAATTACCGCAGCCAAAAGGAAAGGACTGCATTTAACACCAAAAACAACTCTTGTATGGCGAAAAACTTTTAGTTTCTTTCCTTCTAAGTTTTCCCACCATAGAAAACGCAGGAAATCTCTGTTGTCTTTAGGAATGCTTATTTGCAGAAAAGCTTTTCTAATGTCGGCGATAACGCCAAATTCTTTTTCTCTGAATCGAAGTAAAATATCTGGGATAAATTCCATTTGATTAGGACCACATTCCAAGCATTGGTTTAAAGAAGGATAATTTGCTAATCTAGCTGAAGCATCAAACACTGGGCGAATTGGAGTAGTGCTGCTACTAGGTTTTATTATAGCACGATGAGGTAAGTAATTGCCATAAGAGTTTACTTCGTTCTTGGGAACTTCCTCAATTATGTCTTCATTAATCCAGCTCAGAAGAACATCTTCATATTTTTCATACATGTTCATCGCTATAAGCTTTGCTGTTGTGTATTCGAGCCGTTTCTTCGCCAAACTCAAGTTGTCGGGTAAAGGCGACTTATCATCAGCCCATGGCAAACAAACTTCATAGCGGCCCTCTCTATTAACTGCCACTGTTTCTAAAAAATGCTCTTTAGTCTGAATATCAGACTCGTGTTTGGACTTCTTCTCAATAGGATCATAGATTCCAATTAAATCCAACTTTCATAGATTTGAGATTTCAGCTTCATTTACATATAGCGATAACACTGACATCGCCAAGTTTTCTTCCGAGGCTTTTCCAGGCGGTACTTTTCCCATTAAGGTCAAACCTAAGTATGTTTCTAAAGCCACGAGACCCGATGATAAGACCTTTCTTTTTCCTGTCAATATTTTTCCCATGACGTCAGCTCCGACGAGAATATCGATTGCTTCACATTTGTCGCCAATGTCCGTTAAATTAATCTCATTTTCTTCTAACTCTTTTATCCAAGGGCCTTTAAAAACCGGTCTAATATTTTCACATATTGTAGACTGATCCAAAACTTCGAAATTGCAGCCAAAATTTTCTTTCAAATGTTTCAATGTCACTTTATAGCAGTTATGCTTGACTTCGTTAGTGATAACGCCACCAAAAAGGGAATGAACCATTTTCTCTTGGCGAATAGGTATATAATCCATTTCTTTGGCTACACTTTCCAGAATATATGACTTATGCGATGCGGAATCAAAGAGCAATCTACTGTTTATTGCCAGAGACCAATTTGGATTTCACGGTTTGAAGAAATATCTTTGGACTTCGTTTGTTGAAATTGGACATGCTAACATCATTTTCCGCAGGTTTTTCTTCTTTCTTTTCTACAGCCCTTTTTTGTGAATCAAGTACATCACACATTAGAGGGAAATGCTTTTTAGAACAGATCACACACTTTAGAACTGTTCGGCATTTCTTAACAGTGTGAGTTGGCGACAAACAGGCAAAGCAACAACGCTTATCTTTAATTATTTCTTGTTTTTCTGCTAAACTCATTTTCTGAGCTGAAAAACAATCTGAACTTGAATGTTTGCAATCACAAAAAACGCAAGATTTCTTCACCTCTCTATTTGAAGTGGCCGTTAATAAACCCGCAGCAGTAGGTACTTTACTTTTCAAATTTTCAAAATTGCATTGCTTCCTTTTTAAAGGTTTGTTCTCTTGGCTCTTTCCTAAACCGAAACCAGCTACTGCCAAAGATATCCTTTCTTCACCTTCAACTTCTTTTTTGAGAAATTGCATTAAGTTATTTAACTTCTCTTTAGCATCAGTATTTGAATGAGAAATGTTACGATTCCAAGCCTTTAAAAAATCAGCTGGGAAACAAGATTCAATCATGGGATACACTATAGATGCACATTTATCCGTGGTTACACCTAATGTTTCCAATGCACGTAGATACGATTCAAATCTGTCATATAGAGAAGTTAATGAAAACATTTCCTTAATTTGAACAGAAATAATTAATTTTAGTAACTGTCTAACGTATACTTCGACTAAGAGGTCCTCTCTTCCAAAGCGTGATTTCAGGCTTTCAATCGCTTTTTCATAATTGGCGCCAGTTGGCGGAAAACTTTCAACTACTTCTCTTGCACGGGAACCAGCAACCGTGGCTTGCACTAAATACTGAAATTTATCTTCCGGTGCGATATCTTCATCTTTATGCACCTGCTCAAATTGACTCCAAAAAGGAAGCCAATCTTTTAAGTCATCGCCAAATTGTCTAAATTCCAATCTTGGCAACGTAAATTTCCTTTTTGAATTGCTTAAATCAGGTACATAATTTAGTGGAACAGATTCACCTCGACTTTGAGCTTGAATTCTAGCGAGCTCGATTTCTTTTTCAGCTTCAAGTTTCATTTTTTCAGATTCAAATTTCATTTTTTCAAATTCATTATCTTGTTTCATTTTTTCCTTTTTATCTTCTCTTTCTTTTTCTTCTTGCTCTTGTAATTTTCGCTCGGCAACAGCATTTCCTAATAGTACTTGAACAAATTCAGCATCTTTCTTGTATTCTTCACTGTTCAATATAATATTTTTTAAACCTGAAATAGTAACATTGGCTGGTACTTCTTCGCCAATTTCAGACGCCACATATACCAAATCATCTTTCTTAAATCCTTTTACTGCTTGAAACATGTTGCTATTTTCACTAATGTCCTGTCGCTCGGACTCCACAAATGTTAAAGCTACTTAAGAAAATCACCGTTTCGTTCTGCTTTCTAAAAACTAGTGTTATCTACGGACGCCAGTAAATGAAATATTCACACTTTTATCTTCAAAGCGGCTACTCAATTGAATAACACGTACTGCGTTTCTTCTAAAAATTCAAATATCAGTAAAAAAGAACACAGCTACGTTGAATATTATTTACAAAAAGAAATTTAAAAAATACAAAAAAACTTTATTCCCAATGGAAAAAACCTACTGCTCTAAAACAGTAAATTACTTATTCTAAAAATTTTAATACACACGAGCTCTCGATTAAACGAGATCAAGTATATTTTTTAACTAACGTTGCCATCCAATAATAATAATATTCATAAAATAAAAAATAGACATAATAATACATTTTCAACAAGCATCATTTAGTGGTATTAAAAAAAAAAAAAAATGTAATATTTATCTGGCAACCCTGCCCCTGATAGTTGGTAACATTCTAATTAATATTCGGTAGTATTGTTAATACCCGCCCCTTTTTCTCCCGGACTCTATTTTTATAGTTTTTTTTTTTTTTTTTTTTTTTTTTTTTTTTCAGATTTAATTACAATTAAGTAAAAAGAAAAAGACATTTAAAAGAAGATTGGTGTGGAAAGGATTAGAACGAATAGTACTACGGAATATTAATTAGAATGTTTGTTGATATGGGTAAAAACCCGTAACCGTTCCTTACATAATTCAGTGTCATCAAGCGAATGCACCAAATAAAGCTCCGTGGAAAAGAGAAGACTTCGTAAATGAGATATTTCAAACGATTGATAGAAGTAAATCGACGACTAGAAGGAGCTTACACTGTTTGTGGGTAAAAGCTGCGCTATGATTGGCTATATTCCGTTATTTGTGAACTAAATTAAGACTTCTATAAGTTAAATGTAAAAAAATCATCATCATGACGTCGAATGGCATCAGAGAGTCTAGTCGTCAGTTGGAGGTCGACCGCATATGTTTTTTCAATGAAACCCATTTTCATTTGGAGGGTTTCGTCAAAAGAGAGACAGGTATTTGGGGGTACTAAAAACCTGTGAATATTTCTTGTAAGACCACTACATTTGAAAAAATTTACCGTTTGAACTGTGTTATCCAGTAATAGATTCATAGAGTCCTTTTTTTTTATGAGAAAAACATTTCTTATGCTAGGCGAGTTGTATTAACCCTCGACGTCGACGATATATTGAACGCCCAAGCTTACCCTCCCGCTTGGTCGATGTCTTTTTCTAGTCAATTTTGTTCTTTTATTACTTCCGGTGTTAGTTTTTTTTTTTTTCTTTTTTCACACATGACATTGTGAGGTTTTTTTTTTTTTTTTTTTTTTTTTTTGTTTTCGCCCCATGCTTTTTTCTATGGAATTTTGACCTTTTTTCCCGTGTTGCTACGGATTTTTAGCTTTTATTCCTTGTTTTCTACATTCTAAACCGCCGAGTCTTATACTAGTAGGCGAGTCGTATTAACTCCTTCGATACATTGAACGCCTCAGCCCACCCGTTCCCTCTCCGCTCTTCAATGATTTTTTCTACTCAATTTTGTCCTTTTATTTCTCCCGGTGTCAGCTTTTTTTTTTTTTTTTTTTTTTTTTTCACACATGACATTGTGAGGTTTTTTTTTTTTTTTTTTTTTTTTTTTTTTATCCCATGCTTTTTTCTATGGAATTTTGACTTTTTTTTTCCCGTGTTTTTATGAGTTTTTAGCTTTTTTCCTTGTTTTCTACATTCTAAAGTGCGGTGGTATAAGTATCGTTATATTGACATTTTGTATAACTTTGCAGTCATATTTCAAACTATAGAGGTAGCACAAAATAGTGCAAGGTTTACGCAAGGTGGTGCAAAAACACAATAGTCCAGTTTTTGGTTTCCCTGCACTGTAAGTAGAAGCGTCTTAAATTCAGACAGAAATGTGTCTGAAATGTCAATTCAGACACATAAATATCTGAAACACTTACGCATGCAAAATTTCAGACGCATGTGCTGTCTTAAATTGAGACACGTAAGTGTCTTTTTTATAAATGAGCTGATATAAGTGTCTGAATAAGGTTGATATGTCTGAAATTAAGACATATAACATTTTAGACACATAAAATTTCAGACATTTTACAATTTAAGAACTTAAAAATTCAGACATTTAGAAATTCAGACATTTGTATAACTTAACAATTTTTCCATATGAAATCTACTTTACGCAGCATGCATATCCTGTTTTTTTTTTTTTTTTTTTTTTTTTTTTTACAAATAAATTTGATATTAATTTATATAATATAAGTGGTTAACTTATTTAAAATACTTAGACGCGAAACTTATTCAGTTAAAAGTTAAAAAACAAAGTTAATTTTTATTTAAAGTTCCCACATGTAATAAAACAAAACAAAACAAAAATATATTAAGATAAACGAAGCATGTATCTTGTAGCTAAGAAGCGAATTCCTAATTAAACATTCTTAAACAAACTGTACATAATTGATTTTTTTTTCGCATTTTAATTATTTTATGTTCCCTACATTTCAAAATGTAAGAGAACAATTTTTTTGATTTCATGTACATAGTTTGTTTTCTTACAAATACCACTGTTAAAAGAAATCTTTTAAATCCATAGTCTACTATTTTTTTCATATTTATTACGCATTAAAAAAAAAAAAAAAAAAAAAAAAAACTCTAAACCTCTACATATATGAAATTTAAGATAATAATATGTATTAATCTTTAGCTCTTATGAACAGTTTTATTGCAAAGACGTAAAACTTCGATTTGTTTTACGGTTACTAAAATATATTTCCTTATACAAACAGCCTCCATTGGAATACCGATGGCTTGATTGGGATGACGCTGAACTGTGAATCCATTGATCGTCGGTTCGACTCCCGGCGAGGGCAACGGTACTTATTTTTATAAAAATTATTAATGCTTTTTTTTATGCTCTAGGTTATTCTAAAATCTTTTTCACATGTAAACAGTATAACACTCATCTTTTCATCTATTTATTTATGAAAAATATTCACTGTAGATAGGATCAAAGATGGCGGAATTTCAGACACTTCATGTGTGAAACAATACGCCTTTTAAGACACCTTTTCGCATCTTAAAATGGAGCACCCATTGTGGACACAATTGTGTCTGAATTTCAGACACTTGTATTTACAGTGTGAGGAATATTTCTGTGACAGAGACGCTATTCTGAACTATCACCAAATAAAATTCATCGGCTTAGATTGTCTTTCGTATTCTCTATCCTCCATGTTTTAAAATAGACGACTTCTTTGTTTCAAGGCTATTTGAAAGACATATTGTTCAGAGTAAGAATCCTGAAACTTTGAACCAGCGTAAACTAATTCATCTGTGAAGCATGTGCGTTCATTTCATTAGAGCCATTGCAGACTGTGGCTTCAGATGTCTCTCTCTACTTGCGTCATAATATTGCTACACATGGTGGCTATCGAGACTACTGAAATATTTCATTCGTATTAAAAGTATTACAAAAAACAGTCTGTGTTGCTACTGAAAAGACATTTAATTTAAATTACACTTGCGAATCTTTTTAACTCTGTTGGCGAAGTTTGTTAATTAATTTTGAAAACTCAGTTCGAGAACTATCCATCCAATAGGCCACTCTCTATCTATCATTGATTCAAAATTATGTTATTTCAAAGTTAAGAAGCCTTTTCCGAAACAGCCTGTACTATGTAAATACAGATATATATGCGTGTGTAGAAACAATACTTCTACGTAATGTGGTTTCTACATTGAAGGATTTTTAGCCGTAATCACAATCAACTTAAACTCCCGGTTCAGTGCAGAAACATGAAAAGCATCTAAAGTCAGGATCCAACTTTTCAACAAAATTTGGCACGCTGCTTCTGCCATTTACCGTCGAAGATTTAATATAATCTTTGATTGGTTATTTTCAGATAAAAAATCTGAAAATAACTGTGTCGCTAGAGGGCAGAAGCAACATGTTAAATTTTTATAAAAAGTTGCACCCTGACATTATATTCTTTTAAAGTCTTCGTGTTCAACTGCGGGTTGAAGTTATTGGTGAATACAGCCGTATGTTAATTGGCTTATAAATAAATTTAGAGCATTTTTTAAGAATTCTCTATTACACACTTTTTGTCACAAAAATAAAAGAACATAAACTGAAAAACTATTTTTAATACATTCCATCAATTTTGAAAAAAATATAATATATTTTTACTAGATCTTTGGGCGCCATGTTTAGTCCAAATTAGTTAAGTTGGTCCAAATATATATATATATATATATATATATATATATATATATATATATATATATATATATATGTATATACAAATATAGTATACATGTAATATAAAAATCCTCTAATTAAGTCTTTTTATATTAATTAATATATTCTTTAATAATGAGTCAAATTTGCTATTTGAAAATCGAAACTTTCATTTCCGCTTTATTAAAAGTAACCGTTAGGAAAATTAATCTTTTTATTATTATTATTATTATTATTATTATTCTAACGTATTTCTTCAAAATTCTCTTTATACGTTATATATATATATATATATATATATATTTACAGTCGAACCTCGTTAATGTGAACACTTTTAACGCGAATTACTTTTAACATGAAATGTTTCCACAATCCCCGTCAAAATGAAGATTAGTTTAGTTGTATGAAGATTAGTTACTGATAGCATGAACTACTGATAACATGAACTCATTTTTTATTCCCCTTAAGATTCATATTAACGAGGTTCGACACGTGTTAATGAATTTGCTTAGTTTTGTTTGTCTCCTCTGGCATTAGCGAAAACGTTCTCCCGAATCAAAAAATGGATCAATTAATATTCTTTAAAACATTCATAGGCATTAACAGATAGCGGCGAAGTAATTATATCACTTACCTACGATAAAAGTTTGGATTCGATATTGCCCACAGCTGATTTAATGAAATATCAGTTTCATGAAATCAGTTTTAATATTTGAATTGACTAACTGTGATTCAATTTGTGTAAACCACATTATGAGACTTTCTTTCTAAAAATGGAGGCACTCTTATGCTAATTCGATTTACCTCCAACATTGGTAGCTTTCTCGGTAGCAGACCTAGAGCGGTAGAAGCGAAACCATGTTCAGACATACAGTAAACATTTTGATTTGAATGTAATACTCACGGAGGTCACTATTTTTGTTTTGAATAATAAAGGTAATTATGTACGTTGCGTGAAAGTACACTAGTAAAACGTCAAAAAAATTATACATAAAATATCACAGTATTTCATACGTAAGAATAAAATACAATGGTAAGAGTATAACTACTAAAATGTAAAAGGAGGTGAAAATCTGTTTATATAAAATTGAAAGTTTGCCGTTTTATCTGTTCGGGCTTTTAGTTCGTCATACAAAGCTACACCATTCAACTGATCGCTCCGAATATTGGTACACATATTAAACAGGACGAAATCTAGCTAACGCCATATTATTTTAGTTCAATTAGATTATTGGTTCAAAAAATATTAAATAAAAACCCCAGTTAAACTTTAAAATTTTTAAAACACGAAAAAAAAAAAAAAAAAAAAGTACGAAAGAAAAAAAGAAATTTACGCCAAATAAATAAATAAATAAGTTACACATTCTATTTTTACCAGGCATAAAAGAAAATATATTTTATTTGATACATGTAAAAAATTATTATTTTTTTTTTTCTTTGTGTGTGTGTGTTAAATTTTATTATTAACGTGTAAGTAAATATGTTTCTTTTTACGTGGATTGAAAGAATCACATCTTAAATTCATTTTAAGAAATCTGTCAAAGAGATTTTCATCAAGCATAGCTAAGAACCCTCTCGATTAAATTAGCGTTCTAATTTTTTAAAAATCGCATTAAAATAGGCCTATTCGTTCGGGAGCTACAATTACGCACACACGCACACACACACGTAGAAATAGACAGACAAATTCTTCAAATATATACCACCACCCTCTTTAGGTCGGGGTAAAAGCAGAACATTTAGGGAAACGAATTTCTTGTGAGTTAACTTTCAAAAAATCCTAATCTGTTGTGCCATTCACATTACTTTCTTTTACCCTACATTTACAGATAATTACAATTACATATTATTACAGTTTAAAGAGTAGGGTAAAGAGTTACTGTATTTTAACTGTTTTTGTGTTTTAAAAACAGTTTTACTTCATATACGTTTTAGTCTGAGTGTTACCGTCCTACTCCAACTTCTCGTTTGACACTTAAAAAAAAAAAAAAAAAAAAAAAAAAAAAAATATGCGACTGGCATCTAGAAGCTAAAGTGTGTGTCTAGTAAAAATAGTTCCATGTCATCCTTTTAAATTCTAGATCCATTTTGCTAGCGAGTTCTAAGAATTCCTATTAAAATTCTAAAGCGTTTTCCTATATTACCGGGATCAAACTTATTTAAAAAAATCTCTGTAAATAAATTCGAACACAAAAAGCGAGTTTTTATAACTATAACTCTAGTTTATGAATTAATTCCAGAAATTAAAGCAAGAATTTCTAGCAATACAGTAGATTTAAATCATAATATATCGTTTCAACATCTAGAAATTCACGATCGTTTCGTCTGTTCAGTTTATTTGTTTACCGTATAAGCATGACCGGTAAATTTATATTGCTAGATTAAGAATGCAGAAAATGACTACATGTTCATTCTAAATAAAGACAATATATGTTTTTTTTCTAAGAGTAATAGATTCATTTTATTCATGGAATATTTCTGTACTGATAAGTATAAAGGATTTAAGTCCAAAAATGTCGATTTTGAGTTAAGTACATAGTCAGACTCAGAAAAAAAATTCTCTATCGATGGGTATAAAGGATATAAGTCTATGTCATTTAGTCTCTGAGAAAATCTATTAGTAAAAAAAGATTCAAATCAGAAATTTAGCATTCATTTACGGTATAAAATATTTAATTCAATTTTTTCCCGTTATTAAATGAAGGTTGACAATCGTTGAATGGTATAAAGGGTATAAGTCAACGAAATCCCCTTTTCCTAATCGATTCTGCTCATTAGTTTTTAATTAGTATAACTTTATTTTTTGTTTCCTGAAAAATCAAGTTGACTATCTCAAGTCAACAATCAATCTATTGACTTGAGATAAGTCAACAATTTAAGACTTATCAAAAATCTTAAATTTCAAGATAAGTATAAAGGACTTAAATCCTTTATACTTATCAGTACAGATTTAACGATGTTATTAAAAAATATATATACACCGAGAAAAAATAAATGCGCCACTTTCATTTAGAACGAATAAGTGGTCATTTTCTAAATCACTGAACTAAAACTATAGATTTACGAGCTATGTGTATAAGGCACGCTGATAATCTGAATAGACGAAATGATCGAGAATTTCTGTTTATGCTTTTCTAGAGGGTAAAACAATATTCTGAATACTCTGAATCCTTTATATTACGAGAAATTCTCGCTTGATTTTCTAGAATTGGCTCATAAACCAAGATTATAGGTGCTAAAACTCTTCTCTTGTATTCGCATTTATTACAGAGATTTTTAAATAAGTTTGACCCCTCGGTAATATAGGCAAATGTTCTAGAATTCTAATAAGGGTTTCTACAACTCGCTTTCAAAAGGGACTAGAGTTTATAAAGATGACACGGAACTATTTTTACTTGTTGCCACAATTTAGATTCTAGATGTCAGTTACAGAATTTTTTTTTCAGTTTATATTTTCAGAACATTTTGTTCATTCCACTCTTTGAAAATTATTGTATTAGTTTAGCACCATTAATTTGGGTAGCTTTGTACATCATCTGTAAATTGCATACGCATCACGGTAAACTAAAATTTAGCAACAATAACTAAATAAATAAAATAAAATATACTTCTACTGCTCTTGGAGTTATCTACAGTTATATATTCAATAATATTTCCGAATTCTATTGCGTGGTTCTGCAAAAAATCATAGTTTTTCATAAAATATTTTATGCTTGTGGGTGTACATAAAATATGTGCTCATTTCATGTTTTTATAGTGTACGCAAAAGATATTAATTTCGCTGATGCGAAAATTCTCCGCAGAGGTAAGGTATTTCAATACTTTTGAATATCTCTGGTAGACGGATCATTTATCCGATCTTAATTTTAGAAAAAGAAAAAAATTAAGTGATATTCTCATCTGATGCACATTTAGAATACCGAGTTTTGACTTGATTCCTGCTACAGTTGCTTTAGAGTTATAATGATGTAGACATACTGCACACAGACCAACTGCTAAAAAGTTGACTTTCGGATTGAGAGAATCTCAAAACATAACATTAGAAGAAATACACAATTTCGAAAATTTCACAGAGAAAAAAAAAAAAAAAAAAAAAACAGTAATCTTTTTTTGCCATATACGGTAAAAGAAAGTGAAAATATTAAGGAAAAGCAGAAACAAAATATTAATTTATCAATTACTAAAATTATTGTTTTTTTTTTTTTTTTTTTTTTTTAAAGGAGAATTGTTAGTACTTTTTGTTCTTTATTCATTTTTCTTTCTTACAGGATTTTTTTTTTTTAGGTTGACCAGAATTTAGATTATTGTTTTTCAACTGATTTAAAATTCAGATCACCCATCTCATCACCATAGAAAATATGAAAGTTCAGGAAACAAAATACATAAAATAACAAAAAGAAAAAAAAAAAAAGAAAAAGAAAAAGAAAAAAAAAAGAAAAAACTGGATTTTTTTTTTTTTTTTTTTTTTAAACTCTCTCAATATATTTTATGATTAGGAATTAAATAAAGAAGTAGAATATTTAAAGCTTATTCATTCTGCAGAATATGTTATATACCCAGCGAATTTTTGCAAGGGTCAGAGTTTTAAGGGTCGTGAACTAGCTTGTAACCGAAGGCGGCTAGTGTAAAATAAGTGAGAATTTGATAATTCTTATAATTTGTACATACCTTTTCATATTTTACAAAAGCTTTATAACATATGTGAGTTTTGTTTTGATTTAAATAATTTAATAATATTAAAATCACTTTAAATAGCTTGAGTCGATAGGTCATAATGTATAACAATTCTTCTTTTTCTATCCTTTGAAGTCCTCACACATGATAATCTATACAGCTTGGGCAATGGTAACAAACAAAATGTCTTCTAAATCTAAGCTCAATCAAATGCAGAGTTTAAACGCTATCATTCAAACTCATACATACACACAAACATACGTTCATTACCGTAAAATTTACAAAAGGGAATTCATCATGTCTCATACGCCAAAATCTTAGAGTAAAATTTTTATATATGATTGCGAAACTTTCCTTACATATACCGGGTGATCAGTTTGAAAGAGTATCCGTTGGTTTTTCTTATAACCCTTAAATCTGACGGATGTTGCTATTATTCTAACATTGAAGTATGATTGTTTGAACCTTGTTTAAGTGTGTGAGACAATTTCTAACACTGTTGGACTGTTACAACTTTATTTCTGAGGTAAAACAGAAAGGGACACGCACAATTTTTTTAATCCTGTATTTTTTTTTTTTTTTTTTTTTTTTTTTTTTTGAAAAACATAATTTAATTAAAATTTTTACATTATCATTCCTCACAGAAAATGTTGAAAATGTTCGCCAACATTTTGAATGCAAACATGAACACGTCGAACCAAGTTTTTTGACACACTTCGCAGCATTGCTGGTGTTATTGACGAGATTTCTTCAGTTATGATCTGTTTTAATTCATCGATGTTTGCAAGACTTCTCTGGAAAAGCCAATGAAATGATAATGTAAATATAATCAGAACAAAAACCCTTAACGGGTTAAAAGTTTGTGACGCAGCTACTTTATCACTATAAGAATTTGAAATATGGGTCTTAAAAATAATGATATCAAGTTTTAAGTGACGCTCTTCTATTAGTTAAAATATACATAGATTTTCTTATTTGATCATTCGCTTTTTTCTTTTATTTATATTTACAATGCAAACATAATATTTTTAACTTCAAGATAAGACAAATATATAAAATATACTCACTGATGCTTTTTCATTTTCATTTCAATTTCAAAATAACAGTTTTAAAAGGAATGATATAAAAATTCCAGTCACGCCTCGGTGTCATTTTAAAAGATTTGTTTTTAGATTCCATTAAAATTACCTTTGTTTTGTCTGATAAAGTATATTTACACATTCAAACAGTGCTTTTAATTTTTAAATATGCTGTCAAATAATCACACTTTCACTGAGTTTGCATTATAAATAAAAATTATTTATTTCAATAAATCGATTTGTCTTTTGCGTCACGCTATCCAAAACTGTGAGTAAAATATATGTAAATGTTATTTTGTATCATAGTATCCAACTAAGTGAGAATTTCTGCAAAGAGACAGTGTGATGCAAAGAAAACATTTGCACAAATTTTACTTGCAGTTTTGGATAGCGTGACGCAAAAGACAAATCGATTTATTGAAATAAATAATTTTTATTTATAATGCAAACTCAGTGAAAGTGTGATTATTTGACAGCATATTTAAAAATTAAAAGCACTGTTTGAATGTGTAAATATACTTTATCAGACAAAACAAAGGTAATTTTAATGGAATCTAAAAACAAATCTTTTAAAATGACACCGAGGCGTGACTGGAATTTTTATATCATTCCTTTTAAAACTGTTATTTTGAAATTGAAATGAAAATGAAAAAGCATCAGTGAGTATATTTTATATATTTGTCTTATCTTGAAGTTAAAAATATTATGTTTGCATTGTAAATATAAATAAAAGAAAAAAGCGAATGATCAAATAAGAAAATCTATGTATATTTTAACTAATAGAAGAGCGTCACTTAAAACTTGATATCATTATTTTTAAGACCCATATTTCAAATTCTTATAGTGATAAAGTAGCTGCGTCACAAACTTTTAACCCGTTAAGGGTTTTTGTTCTGATATCATTACTTTTTAGAGGTTATTGATCAAAAAATTAAAACGAGTCGTTCCGGCTCATAGGAAGGTTAGGTTGATTTATCTTTTCTTATGAAGATGCCACCATCTTTTTTCAAAATGACAGCTACAATTTATTAATGAACTTGGTAGATTTATTAAAGAGGTCTATTTACATATGGAGTTTTAAGCAAATCGGTTCAAAAGTTATTGTGATAATTTTCAAGTGGCCACCATTTAGAAACAAAGGACAGAGTGACTGAGATGCCCAGTGAACTTATCAAAGATATTTGAATATGTCAACTGTGCAAATGCGATTCAAACTGATTCCATATTACAAAAGTTATTGTAATAAAAAATTTTTAAGTGGCCGCCACTTGGAAACAAAATGGTGGAGCAAGTTGCCTAGCAAACTTTTCCAAGATATTTAAACTGTATTAAATTCACTCCCCAACTTTGATCTGAACCCAGTGGCGCCGATTATGTGGGGGCTTGAGCCCCCCCAGAAAATTTTCTGTAAGGGATCAGCCCCCCCAGAAATTTTGAATACTGATTCTCTATTAAACAAGAAATTCTTTCCTCTATTTCTTATTTAGTTTCTTACCAAAATCATAGCTGTAAAATAAGGTTGTTGCAATTGAAAATGGACATAAATCGACTAAGAAAAAAAGAAAGAAAAACAAGAGAGGCTGAAAGTCTCTGTATGGGGCGCGGGGTGAGTTCAGAGGAAGATGATTCCCTTTACTGTGCTACACTTATAGTTTGTGCATGAGGAGCAAAAGTTTTCAGAAACATCATGCAAAGTAATATAACTATTTTTACAAAAGTTACTGCCATATAAATTCGATTTACATAAACTAAATGGCAAAGATTATGATGGCATTTTCAGGTCCAGTTTTGGGGCCCTTTGCTACTCAGAGCCCCTGGCACGTGCCCCTGTGTTAATCAGGCCGTTGTTTGTGTGTGCATATGTTCTTTTCCTTGGGTAAGCGTGTGTACATTATTACACCATATTTGATGACCTTGTATTAGAAATGTGATGCCCCCCACCCTCAAAAAATAATCTTGGCTACGGCCTTGGTTCGAGCCCCCCCAGAAATTTTTCAAAGTCGGCGCTGCTGTCTGAACCAGTTTAGTATTCTAAAAGTTATCGTTGTGGCATATTTTCAAGTAGCAGCCTGATTTCAAGTGGCTGCAACTTGGAAACTAGATAAATGTTGGAACAAAATTCATCCAAGATATTTGTGTGATAAGTTCAATGTCCAACTTAAATTGATTCAGTATTTCAAAAGATGAGAAAATTGCATATATTTCGGTAATCAGATGCAAAAATTATGTAATCAGAAAACATACGCCAAAAAAAGGCATAAATCTCGCTGATTTTTGACTCAATATATGTATTTAACATCTGTGATATCACTTTTCAGAAATAGCACGAATTTCGTCCATTATAGCAGCGAAAATATTTGCCTATCTTTATTTAGTGAAAAAGAGAAACAATCGCTATTTGAGCAATTAGCCATGATAAAGGTAAATTTTGTTAATAAGACATGAAACGATGGATTTCGACCCAGTGGCAGAAACACCGCGACATAGTTACGGACACAGAAAAGCGGCTTGCAGACAGTTTTTGTCTGCAACTTTCGAATAACAATTCACTTAAAAAAAACTTCTGTATAAAAACTAAAACTAATACTTTTATTATTTATAATTATCTATATTGTGTTGTGTCAAACATTGCTATAAAATATTTAATTGAATGAGATGAATTGAATGAGTACACACAATTGTTTATACTATATTGTCCTGCAGTAAAATTGTATTCGTGTATTGTTGCACGATATCACCTGATGTTACCCCCCCCCCCCCCAATCACCTTTCAGGCTTTTTGAGTGTAAGCCATTTTCACCACTGATTAACACAAATTTTGCAGACAGATTATGAAATTTTAAAAGCCTGTCACAGACAGCTACGAAACTTTCTGCCACTGGGGATTTCGATAATTCACTGCAAAAATATTATGTTGTTTTGTAATGAATTAACAGCTTATTTCGTACTTTGAAAGATTAAAAGTAAATGTTATCGGTTAAACGATCCCGTATTGTAGATAGACTTTTGTGTTGCGTATTTCTGCAATGTATAAATAATAAAAAAAGTAATTTCATTATTGTTTTGTGAAATAATCTCATATCTCAGCAATCATTTTTTAAAAACATACAAAATTTAATAATTAGCAGTGAAATTCCAGTGGCAGAAAGTTTTGTAGCTGTGTGCGACAGGCTTTTAAAATTTCAAAATCTGTCTGCGAAATTTGCCTGTAATCAGGGATGAGAACGGCTTACACTCAAAAAGCCTGAAGCTGATAGCAGCAATCTTTGGGGGAGAGAGCTTAACAATAGTGGTGATCTCGTGCAACAATACACAAATACAATTTTACTACAGAACTATAGTAATAAACAATTATAAAATAATAAGTTGAACTCATTCAATTAAATATTTATAGCAATGTTTGACACAACACAGTATAAATAACAAAAGTATTAGTTTTGATACAGAAATTTTTATAAGTGAATTATGAAGTGGAGGAGAAGTTTTGGAGCAGTTTTAAAAGAAATTAGCACTTTTCTATGTCCCCGTAGAATCTTAGTAACAGGGGAAAAGAATACGCATATGCTGTCTATCAAGGGAGATATAGGCTGCTTAGGTCGCCGTTGTTAAGTACTGTTTTGTGTGTTCCTACCAAGGCACCTATATGGGGGCTCTAGAGTTCCTACCAAAGAGCATCTAAGACGTCATACATGGGTAGCGCATTGTCGCAGGCGAAAAATGTCCGTAAATTGCAGACAAAGACTGTCTGAAAGTTGTGGGCAATTTTTTTTATTAGTACAGAGACAGACAAAGAGTGTTCGAAAGTTACGGACTAATTGTTTTATTAGTGCAGACAAAAACTGTCTGCAAGCATTTATTCTGTGTCTGCGACTATGTCACCGTGTCACGGTGTTTCTGCCACTGGGGTGAAATAATAGTCTATATTAGCAATTAGTTGCTCTTGCATAATTTTAAAAAATAAGCGGTAAAATGATTGATTCCATATTTCAGCAAATTTATTGCATACATCGGATATTGTCTTTGCAAAAAAGGGCGAATTTCATTGATTAACATAGAGATAAAGCCTATTTCAGCAAACAATTAGGATTAAAATAACCTTATTAAGCAACGGCGAAATGATTGCGTGTTTCAATAATCAGCCACAAAACATCGTGAATTTCAGAAATCACCTTTGAAAAGATTTCAAATTTTATCGATTAACGCCGAATTAATATCGTATTTTAGCAATTAGTTGCACTTAAGCATAAATTTTTGACAGTTAATAGTAAAATGATCCCGTATTTCCGAATTAGGCTGCAAAATTATTGCATATTTCGGGATTCAGCTTTGAGAAAAGCATAAATTTCATAGATTAGCGGCGAAATAATTGAGTATTTGGAGATTAAACTTTATAAAGAATACGAATTTCATCGATTAGGCGCAAAATAATACAGTGAATTTTATTAGTTAGCAGAGATATAATAGCGGTATTTGGGAATTAAATGTAAATTTTAACTATAAAAATTGACACCATAGTTAGCGGTGAAAATAATCCCGTATTTTCGAAATCAGCTGCAAAATTATTGTGTATTTCAGCATTCAGCTTTGAGAACAAAGTGCAAATTACGTCTATTATCGACGAAATAATTGAGTATTTGGGACATTTAACTTAAAAAACGCAGAAACTTTATTAATTAGCGATGAAAAAAATTATGCATTTTAGCAATCAATTGTAAAATTATCGCGAATTTTGGAAATCAGTCTTGAAATATGTGAATTTTATCGATAACTGGTGAAATTATAGCATATTTTAACAAGTGGTTGTGACTATATGTATAAATATTGTTAATTTCACATTTATTTTTGCACATGCTGTGCAGTTTTTTTTTTTTTTTTTTTAATAATAATGTATAGACCTTTAAAAAAAAAAAAAAAAAAAAAAAAAAAAAAAAAAAAAAAGATATTACCTATATGTACCAGATTGAACAAATATCGAGAGAGAAAAATAGATACCTACCATTCCTTATAGAATGTGTAATTTAATTATTTATGGGGGAAAATTCTTAGGGAATCTACATATTTAAAGCCTGCAACAACTTAAAAATATTATTGTAGATTACAATTTAAAAATTTTTAAATAAAATTATCTAAAAAATAAATATTTAGAAATTATTTAAGTAAAAATTCTTAAATTGCAAATTAGAAGTATTTTGCAACAAATATTTCACTGGCTCCTAATTATTTTAATTATACTTTTATGAAATTTCAGTTCTTTTGGTCAGTAGATTTTGAGCTACACTAGAAAACTAATATCACCAAGAGATTTAAGATTGAAAAAAAAAAAAAAACATTAAAAAACTCAAAAGTCCCAATAAGTATAATTGCTAAGCATATTGACTAAATTACTTCAAATTTAGTATCCAGTTGTAAAATTTTCTCCAGGATCTAAAAGTCAAAATTGTGTATTCGTTGGAAATATAAATTTTAACATCGTTGCACACTATTCGAAAATCTGATTTCCAAACAGGGTTGTTGATTTTTTTTATTTAAATCAAGATTTAATTGATTTTTATTATGTATTCATACATTATTGTACAACATTTGTTTTTTATTATGTGTATATATATGCACAATATCCACACTATCAATCATTTTACTTAAATTATAAAAATATAAATAATATTCTATTTCTATAGAAAAAATCCATGTAGGCATTTATTACCAACATTTTTATTCAACATAATATCTTCATAATAAGAAGTAATTGTATAACAATCATAAATGCGGTAGTATGAGCCACTCAACTTCAGACTTTGACTTTGTAGCTACAATAATGTATTGAAATAAAGCAAAATTTTACTCACACTATTGAACACATAAAATAATTTTGGAAAAGGATAATTTAGTAGGAAATATGACATATAACTGAAGCAATGTATTAAGAGAAAAAAATCTTTACTCATAGTTTCTAATCAAAATTTTAAAAAAAATAAGGAATTAGGGAAGATAAAAAAAAAAAAAAAAAAAAGATATCCTAAAAAAATTTTACTTAGGTTTAACAAATATCATTTGAATCAAGAAAATTTTTTCACACTTTACCCATTAACAATATTCATATTTTCATTACCATTTTAATACTTTCACTTTTTTTTTTTAATCTTTTTTTTTACATTTAGTGGGTACAATTCATTAAAACAAGCAGTGACAGCAGCCTCGAATTGTATTTAATTGATTATATGTAGTTAAATTAAAATGTTATTTTTTAAAAACTTTTTGGAGCCTGCAGGGCTTTTTAAACAGTACAATGTAAACAATGCTATTATTTTTTAAATATCATATGAGCCAATGCTAAATGACATAAACTGGTATAAGAGCTAAATAAATAAGGAAATATTTTCTTTTTTAAATGTTTTTAGAAATTGCAGAAGTAGGAATTTCATAGTAAATATTAAATAATACATTGGGAAATTGAGAACTAAAAACTTTAAAATATATCCTTAAAGTGTTTGAGATAAATGAAGGCGGTAAAAACTGATAAAACCCGTTACACCATTGCACAGTAAGTATTATGCCAACCCTGTGGCAACTTGTACCGCTAAAACGCTCTAGAGTGATCCCTGGTAGCAGGAGTTGTTTATATTTAATGTCTACGGATATTCCACCTCCTTCCATGACTTAGCGGTAAGGTATATCTATATAGTTTTATTTTCTTAAAACTTACAATTAGTTTTTCATAAAATGTAATTACATGTTTCGTCTGTTATGAAGAACAAAAATGTTGTCAAATATAAACAAACCAGTGTTTCCACTACAGTCGCTTTTTATGCAAAATGCTATACAGTTATCCAAAATATGATCACACATTTATACTAAAAAATTACATTAAATTCTATAATAATAATAATAAAAAAAATCTTTCACAAAAAAGTCACAATAGACAATTTGCACGTTTTCGGATTTTATTCTAATAGAAAATGAAAAGGTAAGAAAATAAATACATACATATTCATTACATGAATAATAATAAATACACAATAAATACATACATTTTCTTTATTTGAAATCTAATGTCTGATTTATAACAATTTTAACATCGCACTATTTACTGTACAGAGAAAACGCAGTATAATATATCGTGACGTCACTCTTTATGACAACAAACTAAAGTAATCGTTGTTTACATTTGATTTCATGCTTTGCTTTGCTTCTTGAATCAGTGAAATAGGTTTTCTATGATATAATAATGACTGATATTAAAAAATTGTAGTATAAATATTGTATTATTTGTATTGTACCATTTTGCACTAATACAACACACAACAGCTAACGCTTCTCAAAAGTTATTTTTTAGCGTTCCACAGGATCCTATGAAACGAAAACATTGGACAACCGCCATGAAAAGAAAACATTTGAAAATGATGATAATGATATTGAATGATTCTAAGATGAAAAAGAAATGCTCAGAAATCACATAAACGATTAATAATCACGAAAGTTAAAACAAATTGCTGCTTACTAACCAGGCTAACAGAATGTAAACATTGAAGCATCATAAACTGTGACGTCAGGCAGCCTTTTGAAGTCACGTGATTTTTGGTTAATTTTAAAATTATTTTTTAAATTAATGAGAACTTTTTTTGCATTTTTAATAAACTTTTTGAAATTTATGGGCCTAAAACTACCATAAGAATAGGATTTTGTTCAAATCCCCCATGTGTGCAAATTCCTCATTCAGGATGAACTTTTTTCATTGTGATTTCGGACAAATTGTGAAAATAGTTTTCAGTTGCATAAATTTGGTAAGAAATGAAATTATAAACAAACTGTCACTAAACAGTGTGAGCAATCTATTAATGATAAATAATGCAGGCCTTGAAAGTGGGTTTAATTTTTAAGATGCATTTGTACAATTAACTGCTATGGGGGAAAAAAAGAAGAAGAAAAAGAAAACTAAGTAAGAAAGCTTTTGATAAGTTTTATTTAGCTTATTTTTGGAATAGCTTTACTATAAGGTGCCCATCGCTGTTGCTGATGTACATCTCACTGAATGAGTCGATTACTGCAAATCGATATTCTGAATCATTACAAAACATCAAAAATACATTTCAAGAAAATAAATTACTGTTTCACTCTGGTGCTTGTTTTGAAATTCACTGAAATAAATTAAGCATATTTTAAAGATTAATAAAATATTTAAAACAGTAATAGAAATTTGAGCTATTTCACCACAAAAAAAAAAAAAAAAAAATTCAGAGAGCTTTCAAGCTTTAACACATAAAATTCAGCATTATAAATGATGTATAATCTAAAATAACTTGAAGATTTGCCCCAAAATTTCAAAATTACAGCCTTGCATGAATCTGAAAATGCATGAAAATCTGTACAGAAGCAATCACAAAACAAACAAAAAATAAATAAAATCACTGGATGCAGCTAATTTGTCATGCACGAATCTGAAAATTCATGCTACAGCGGTCAGTATCCCAATATTAAGACTAAAACAATATCACTGGATACCCCTAAGTCATAGCACATGAATCAGAAAATGCATAAAAAATCTGTACTACAGTGGTCACTATCCCGATATTAAAACAAAAAAAAACATCACTGGATACTCCTAATTCATGGCACATGAATAAGAAAATGCATGAAAATCTATACTGCATCAATTACTAGAATACACTTTTTTCCCCTAAATAATTCCATTTATTAAAAAGTAAAATAAAATAATAAAATACACTCAAAAAATTAATTTTTATACCTCAAAAACGCATTAAAAAGAAAAATCATTCAGCTGGGCCGCATTACAATAAACACACGCGCGCGGCTGGCACAAAAAGAAAAACAAAGTTCCAAGACAGTTAAATGAAGTACCAATACAAAAAAGTTACTATTAAAAAGTGTCGATACACTGAATCTCATCACAGCATCATGAATCGCTAACAGGTACCCTATAGTAAAGCTTAGCCTTATTTTCTTTATACTGCTTGTGCTGCATTATTATATTTAGAGTAGAGTACAGTATAAGCTTGATACAGGGTTGCCACTCAAACAGGAGAATGAAATTCCCTGACTTTTAAAAGGTTTTCCAGGTATATTCTAAAAAAATTTCAGTCTAACCGTATATTGAGCATTGACTGTGTTGAGGGCAAAATAATTAACGTCCCACTTGTAAACACAAAATTTACATATGACAAAAGTTGCATATAATGATAGCATTTGTCGCTTATAAGCGAGATAAGAAATTCCTTACATGAGCAAAAGAGAAGGGTGGGGGTGTTTAAAAAAAATAGCAGAAGCTAATGGAGAAAAAAAAAAGGGGGGGGGGAGGGGAAATGACCGTGCATTGGCAGATTTTTCTTTTCACTGACTTTTATAGTCAATTTTCAAATTCCCTGACTATTCCAGGTTCTCCAGGTAGCGTGGCAACCCTGTTGATATAAAGTAGTTTTCATACTACCTTAGCTATATCCGTCAAAAGCATTATAAATGATTATTATGATACACAACTAAGACATTCAAATTCATTTAAAATTTAACAATATTGTATTAATACAGTATATATTGTATCAATACAGTATTAATACAATAATGTATTAATACAGTACATACAACATTTCCCAATTACCCATTACACTAGACTTGTGATGTATCTAATTAAGGCTGTAAATCAGTCAGATAGCTCCCTTTCTCCCTTCCCATGTTATCATATATATATAGGATTTTTGTTGTTTCGTTTTACAAGGCTGTATCATTCAAAAATAAAGTTTTTCGTAATCTGTTTTTTGAAAAGAATAATACAGCTATTTTATTCCAATAAATAAATTTTGGACTGTAATCGAAGTATCTCTTAGTATCTCGATTAGTTAGGATCTCTAATCAAAACATTTAAATTTATTTTTCCAAAAATTGCTAAGCTAAAATGTGACATATTACGAATAATAACAACATAATTAAAGTAATAATAAACATAATAAAGAATTCGAAAACTTGTTTAATTATCATATTACAGAAAACTGAGTAACATTTTGCGAAAAAAGCGACTATAAAAAATGTAAACAATGGTTTGTTTACAAATAACAATACTTCCGTGCAATCAGACGAAGCCTATAATTACATATACGTAAAATTATAAGCAAGTTTTAAGAATATAAAATTATAAAACACTTACCACTAAATCATGCAAGTAGGTGGAATTTTTGAATAAATATTTTAATTCCCCATTGAAAATAATAATGTAAAAATCACTGCTCACACTCTCGCTCTCATATCTCAGTGTTATTTTAATTTAATAAAAATTATGATTAACACGTTCACGCCGGCGTGGTACACCGGTGGGTCACAGCAAAAGTATCCGAGCACTACCAATATTTGTCTAAATCATGCAAAATTTCGTATTAATTCCAATTTCCAATCAACAAATTAAACAAAAACACCGCGGCGCGGACGAATACAGGGAAAGCAATTAGCTTAGCGTCTACAGGATGTACGCATCCGTATGATGTACGCATGCGCTCCAAAGACCATGGACCATGGTATAAATTTGTGTGCATGAGGGATTTATTAAACGTTTTCGCTTTAAAAATATTTTTAATTCATTATGAATAATGATGACATAGAATATCTATAATTAAAAAATTCTTCATTTATTTTAAATATTATCTAAATACTTTTTTGACGAAATGGGAAATCTTAAAATTAAAATTATATTCTTCATAACAAAAATTTATTGACTGCATTCACGTTGGTCAGCCAACCAACGTGTCTTGAAAGTAAGAACCGAATTACGACATTTTTGCCGAATAAAAGCATGCATTTTGGCGGAGTAATATAGTTCTATTTTCAAAGCAACTTTTACAAAAAACAAGAGTTTTCCTGAAAAAAACAAAAACGTTACTCGATTCAGAAAGATCCCATTAACAACATATATTAATTAAATTAAAATCGTTCGTGCGGTTTTAGAGATATTTTTTCATGAATTTAGTTCATTACATCCTTACACCTCACGTTTTTCCTTTTTGGCTTTAAATTGAGATTCAGATCTTAAAACATACTGCATGTAGGAACGTAAAATTTTCAGGATAGATTAAGACCGACGATAAAAGATTATTTTGAAAATATCAGAACAAAATAAGGCATATTTGCTGAGATATTAAGTGTCGGCTTTTACAAATCTCTTTGATGTCAGACTAGGCGTATATATGAGTTCGCAGCTTTCCGTCCGTTTGTCCTTCCGCTTGCGTCACTCGAAAAACTGCCGTTTTTCATGATTTTGGAATGATAGTGTGAAAAATATTAATCAAATTTTGTTTTTCATAAATAAAATTATTACAGGATTAAAAAAAATGTTCGTCTTCATTTCTGTTTTACCTCACAAATAATGTTGTAACAATCCTCCAGTGTTGGAAATGGTCTCCCACACTTAAACAAGGTTCAAATAATTATAGTTCAGTGTTAGAATAGTTGCCACATACGTCATATTTAAGGGTAATAATAATAATAATAATAATAATAATAATAATAAAAGGGTACTCTTTTAAATTGATCACCCTGTATAGGTTTGGAAGTTTAAAAAGGGATATAAAAACTAGTACGTTGTAGACAAAATTTTCTTTATATTTTCCTATACAAATTCGCGCAGTGCTAACTATTTACCAAAATCATTGTTTATAAAAATTACTTTCCACATTTATTAATTATTTTTCAAAATTATTTTCCATGGTGAGTGCAGATGATTTTCATCTCATAAAAAAATAGCTTTAAAGAGAAAAAGAAAATTAATTTTGTAATCTATAGACGACATCTTAACAAATGCAACATTTCATGGGTTTTTTTTTTTTTCCTTGTTAAAGATTTAAAATAAAATCAATAACTTTCGTACAACCATTTGTTTTAAAAGTATTGACCGGTATTTTTAAACTAAATCCCTCATAATGAAAAATTTCTTCCCTTGGAGGGGGAAGGGAGGGAGGGCAATGTTCCTACATATACAAAATTTTTATCCTGGTTGACTGTTAGTATTCAAAATATTTTTCTCTCTGAAAGACTGTTTAATGACAATCCTCATTATGGACTGACATTTATAAGAAATTTTGTCCCAAACTGCCATATTAAAAATTATTATAACTATTATAAAAATTGGGATAAAACGCGTCAGCAGTGCTACCTCTTGAGCGATATGCAATACAAGTTGATAAGCACCAATTTATATCAAGCTACAGCTAAATATAACTTTCTATGAAATTCTGCGCTTTAGTTCTGCGTTAGTAGACAATTTTTAACACACCACACACAGATTGACTGTAAGGTATTTCTTAAAAATGGTACAATCATGTTCCGAACATCTCAAAATATTTAAATAATTCGAAAATCGGGTGTCGAAAATATTTACGAATCCAATATTTTCTTTTATTTAACAGAAAACAAAATAAAAAGTTTAAATTATGAATTTTCTTTTTCTTAATTTTCGTTCCAACTATGCAATTTTTTCTTCTATATAACATTTTCTTCTATATACATAAGAAGAAAGCATCGATTTCCTGAAAAATCTTGACCTCCCGGTTTTGATCGAGTTAACGGATACAGCAATTTTTTATTTTTATTTTCTTCTATATACATAAGAAAAAAAACATTGATTTCCTAAAAATTTTTGACCTCCGAATTTTGATCAATTTAACGCGTTTTAAAATCTCCTGAACTCGATTTAGCCATTTTTAGAATGTGTGTGTGTCACCAAAATTTTGTGGGCGATGTATCTGACGAACCGAAGAATGAGAATTAACCAAACTTGATATTTAATGGACCATGATAATGCCCCTGAATTGATGCTGACTACACTTTTGGGATGTATAGCTAAATATGTGGTACTCTCAACCCATTATTTATTTATTTATTTATTTATTTATTTTTCAGTTTTTAATATTGTAGTTCAGGAAAATTTTTCGTATAAATATACTTGATGAAAATTATTTTTGACCAACCATTATGTAATTAAGAAAATATATTTGTAACAGAGTTAATCAAGCAGGAAAGAAATTGCATATGTAGACGCAATGCTTTCCTCTTTGAAATGTAAATTTTCGACAGGAGTATTTTTGAAAAGAACTTGTAAAAGAAATATATATATATAGTTGAACCATCACATATCTGTGTTAATTTGAAAATTATATATATATACCGATCGTTCAATTTTTATACACTCAAAAAAAAAAAAAAAAAAGGAAGAAAGAAAAAAAAAAAAAAAGAAAGAAAGAAAGAAAGAAAGAAAAAGAAAAGAAAAGAAAAGAAAATTATTAAAAAATGGGTTCCTTTAGATATTATCTGTAGAGCACAAAATTGGTTTTTTTTAGACATTTAGATCTCAAAAACAGCCAAGATGGCTTTCAAAAGAGAAGATTTCAGACTAAATTCTGAAAACATTCATGCCTGTTTTAATTAATAAAAATATATCTTTACAGCCAATTTGTACACTTGCTATCATTATCTAACTTAAGTTATGGGTAATAAAATATCAATGTTTTCAGATTACCTTTAAAATAATTTTGTATATATATTTTAATTTGGAGAAATACTATAACACTTTAATACGAAAATTGTTTGCATTCATCGCAGAAAAAAATTTAAATGAATAATAATTTATACTATGCGAATTTGTATACTGCCATCATAAAGTAAAAGGCCCTAACTCAATTTTTTAAGAACGTTTTTGTATCTTTTCCGAATCGATAAAAAAAAAAAAAAAAAAGAAGAGAAAAATCTTTTTATGATATTAGAAAGCTTTAAAACCAATACAGTGAGTCATAATGAAATTTATAATGGCCCTAACTCCAGTTTTTCAGAAAAGCTACAAAAAACACTAATGACAAAAAAAAAAAAAAAAAAAAAAAAAAAATGAATTTTGAGAATTTTAATTTAAGGGGACAGTAGAGAAACTTTGTGATGGTTACAACATATTAGTTACAATTGGTGTTATAATATCATTATTAATTTATTGAAATATTATTTAAAAAATGTACTTTTCAAAAAGTATTAATAAAATAGTTATATTATCATTGGTTTTTTTTTTTTTTTTAATGAAAATCTATTCACAAATAACTGGTAATGAGATATGTTTTTTAACCTTTTTATTTCTAAAGAAGCAAGACTCTTTTACTATCCATTTTTTCCTTAATACATCTATAGAAATATTTTTGTACATTAAGCTTTTATTTCGATTTGCTTCTTTGTTTATTTTACCATTATCTTGAAGATACGAAAGATGGAAAGGCAAAAACCTTTCTATTGGTGTTACTTTCATCAAGATTTTGTGTAATGCGACATAGCTGATCTTTGAGTATAAAACTTAGAACAATGTCGTTGCTAAAGTAAAAGAAGAAATACGTCGAAGAAATATATATATCTAATATTTTGGAGATTTTCTATTTTTGTTCCGTCAGTTAAACAATTTTTGATGTTTTAGTAAAATCATAAAAAAAAAAAAAAAAGAAAAAGAAAAAGAAAAAAAGAAAACTCAATTTGATTTTCTAACAGTATGTGATAGAAAAAAATTTTCTTAAGAATTCCGTTATTGCCAAAACGGCAGAGAGGACACACTGCCGTGACTAGGTCTGGGTGATGTTGTAAATTTTACATCGCAGTATATATATATATATATATATATATATATATAAAACAAGCTGTATATTGCGATTTAACGATATATCAATATTAGAAAATTCATATTTATATCAAAACTTTAGGAATGTTTTTACTTGAATACAGATAACATTATATAGTATGTTTAAATTTAAAACACCTTAAAATATTATTTTTCCAAAAGAATTTTATTTTTATGAACATTTTTATATTTTATAAAATTGTTAAAAATTGCTTAAATCAATCTTTCTTGTAAATCACCGATATTGAAATATGTCGTCATCTAACAGATTTACTTCCTACTTGTTAAAAAATCGAGAGTCACTATACTACCATAATCTCCAAAACTAGATGCCTGTCGCGTGGCTCGGAAACTTGGCAACAGTTCAAGCGGTAGACAGTGCCACCTGGTACAGATTGCGCAGCTTTTTTATTCAACAGCCACCAAAATTTTTTTAAAGTGATACATGATATATATAATCGATGTTTGTTTGATTCTATTCGCCTTTTATGTATATCAAATCCCACTTAAAAAAAATTTTGGTGGCTGTTGAATAAAAAAAGTCGCGTAATCTGTACCAGGTGGCACTGTCTACCGCTTGAACTGTTGCCAAGTTTCCGAGCCACGCGTCAGGCATCTAGTTAAGGAGACTATCATACTGCACACAACTATAGTATAGTAATGTCATTGAACACCTGCAAAAGATATATCCCTTCCATGCCAGAACACGAATAATCAAACTAAATCGATTTCGACTTTCCCGTAAGTCTTAGCAGGTTTCGATGTGACGTATGCGCTGATGTTACCTCCACAATACTTAGAAATCGGCGAAAGCTTAAATCGATTTAGTGGTATAAGTGTAAAATCTATAGCAAAAATTGGCGTATAAGAAGATTTAAAAAAGAAAAAAAATAATGATTTACAACACTTAAGGAAAAAGAATGCACATAACAGTAAACATTAAAAAAAATTTCTGGTGTGACATTCTTACCACTTTCTCTTTTTCTACATTTCTACAACCATAGATTGTTACAGTTTAAGGCATACCTGCCAACCATCTCATTATAAAGCGTAAAATTTTTAATATCCGCTTTTTTTTCTCTTTTTTTTCTTTTTTTTTTTTTTCCTTTTTCTTTTTCTTTTTCTTTTTTTTTTTTTTTTTTTTTTTTTTTACACAAGTCATTTTTTAGAGTAATTTTATTCTTATTTAATCGTAACAGCATCTGGAGAGAATTACTCTAAAAATGGTGTGGAAAAAGGGGTGTTTTTTCAAGGGGCGTTAATAAATTTTACGCTTATTAATGAGATGGTTGGCAGATATGTTAAGGCATAAGGTAAAAGGCACTGTATTTGAACATATATAGCCAATTGGCGACGGTCTGGAACTCGCTTCTTGGGGTACTCCTTATGCGGAGGGAATGGCTCCCACGCCCATGCAACCCTCACAGATATTAATTTCGGAGCATATAGGATATTGCGACCACAACTGATTTTACGCGCACAAGTTACCATTTAAATGTATAACGATCTGTCGTCGACTCGAGTATTCATTCTGCAATCAACCAATTATGAGCTCGTGGTCTACCAACCAGGAAATCGAAATCCCCATATTTTCATGTTATGTCGAATGTTTTTATTATTTTGTTTGCATCCCATGCATGAAAATTAAAATTTTGCATATTGCAGAAACTGCCACGACAACATAATTAATAGATTGCCGAGCTCACCAGTGGAAGATTACGGGTTGGATGCTCGAACGGGCCGAAAGCTGTACTGTAAATTAATGATGGCTAGTGCATATAAAATCCATCGTGGTCACAATGTCCTGCATGCTCCAAAATTAATAGCACTGTGGGTTACATAAGCTAAAAGCCATCCCCTCCACAAAGTATCAAAATTATGATGGCATATCTTCGAACGTATCTCTAGTGCAATATAAAACCCACCCAACATCAATATTGCAACGATTTAAAATAATGCAAATTAAATTTTAGATTTATTTTTATATTTCTTTACATTACGTTACCTTTACATCGTGAGTGAGAAATTTTAACGTCGCTATGTAGCTACGCATTGGATAATTGGCAATTGGTTGGTAGGGTTGCTGGATTTAGCATCACACTAGTACTGCGTTATGGGTAATTGGTGAAGATCTGGATGATCATCTACATCTGATTAGTCGCTTTAACAGCCATAAATACTGAATAATGTTATCTGGAATTTCGGGTGTTGGATTATCTGCCTCTCATTAAATTCCTGTGCACTATTAAGTGCTTGACTTTATATGAAGTTTATTGGTCTAGCAAAGCCGTAGAACATCTACATGTATTTCATCTTCTTAACACGAAAATCGTAAAAATTTAACCTCCAAACAGGTGATTATTTAGAGATATTGCAGACATGTTCTCATTTTTAGTAATTTTTTATCGCTTTCCTATAGCAACCCAGCAGTTAATATTTTAGGAAAATACTATTTAGGATTAAATGTTATGCCAGTAATTTTTTCATGAAAATCGGTGATTAGAACTTGAAAGAGTTTCCTTGTAAGATAGGGGTCGCTATATATATATATATATATATATATATAATAGGACAAAATAGGACGCTAATAATAGAACGCTAATATAGGACACTTTCAAAAATAAGAAATGTGCCTTTTTGCTATCACTATTTTTATAAAATAATTTCTATCCTTGTTAATCACGACATATTACTTTAAAAATGTAATAAAAATTTCTGTAAGAAAAAAGTGGGGGCAAAACAAGTGGAAATTTCTCCTCCTAGAAAGTGTCCTGAATAAAAGGCGGAGACTAACGACCCCTTGGTTCGATTAATTCAGTATTTCGAAAATTCTCGAGATGACAAATTTTCAAGTGGCGCCATGAATTCAAGTCTTTCATTTTCAACACGTTGAGCGCCACGCGAATTCTTAAGGAAATCCCTGTCAGGCCACGCACGCTGCTTAGAAGCGTGTTATGTTTACCGTGTTTCAATAAAATCCATTAAAATGCCTTAATGATATAATCCCGTAATAAATAAAATTAAGTAAATTTTAAATAAGTTTTCAGTAAATACTTAAAGCAATATATTTTTTTTTTTTAGTTTTATATCATATTTTACCCAGTCAGCCACCGGTGTTTGACGCAGTTTTATATCATATTTGACACTGTTAGCCGCCGGTGGTTGACGAGGCCTAAACGGAAAGGTCAGTGCCAGCCACCGATGGCTGACGTGGTACTCAACGTGTTAAACAACATGGCGAATCCGGCTGATGAATAAACTTGGTTGAGATTCTTTTATGGGGTATACATCTATCGAATTTCTAACGAATCCATTCTTAAATGCGTATTATACGATGTAAGTTTGAAATTTTTAAGTGGCTACTACTTGGAAACAAAATAGTGGATCAGATTGCTCGACAAACTCGTCCAAAATATATCTAACAAATGTCCACTATCCAACTTTGGTTTGAATTGATTCAGAATTTCGCAGTTTATCATGGTGACGAATTTTCAAGTAGTCACGTGTTTTCAGATGACCTCCCCTTCGAAACAACATGGCGGATCAAGTTGATTAATGAATTTGGTTGAGAGCTTGATATGGCTATAGACATACGGAGTTTTAAACAAATCTATTCATAAATACATTTTCTGTGAAATTCAAAATTTCAAGTAGCCTCCACTCGGAAATGAAACGCTGGATAAAGTTAGAAAATGGAAATATTCAAGATATTTCTAAGATATGTCCATTGTTCAACTCGGGTTCTAATTAATTCAGTATTTCGAAAGTTATCGGCATGAACAGTTTTCAAGTAGCACCCGGATTTCAAATGTCTGCCATTTTGAAACAGGATGGAAGTCAAGTTGATTAATAAATTTGTTGAAGACCCTGTTACGGGCTATGTATGCATTGAGATTTGAGCAAAGCCAGTCACGTTTTTTACAATGCGAATTTGAAATTTTAAGTTGTAGCGACTTGGAAATAAAATGGCGTGTCAAGTTGCCTAGAAAATACATTCAAGGTATTTGTAAGATAAAACCATTGTCCAACTTCAGTATTTCGGAAACTATCCTGAAGACAAATTTTCTATTATATAAAGAGAGATAGATAAATAGAAAGATATAAGATAATATACGTGATTGCAAAAATGAGCCATTTTAAGAAAAATTAATATATCATAATTATTTTATGCATCCCTGTAAATGTAATATGAATATGCTTTTCTTACCATATTCGTTGTGTGTATAAAAAATCAATGTTAATTTCATCTTGTTTAGTAAGTCTACAGATGTTAAAACGCACCAATGAAAAATTCCACTCATTGAAGTGTAATTGCTTTTTGTATATTTCCCTGTATACGAACCATTTGTCAGATATCATTAAAATTTTCATGCAATATTCCCATATGATACAGATCTAAAATACTAAATTTGGATTTTCTACAAACATTTGTTTTGTGTTATGCTCTAAAAAATTCACAGACACATATACACATACATAGACACACAGACCAACCGATGGAAGTCTGATTTTCAGATTCAGGCCACTTCAAAACATGAAATTACAGCAAAAACTATATTTTGGAAGCCTGATCCTGTATATGCTTAAGGGAAAGAAAAAAAAGTTAACAAGAGCAAAAAAAAAATTATCACAAGAAAAATAAAATATCAATTGGTTGTATAAAAGCGGGAAACAAATTAAATGTATTAAGTACAAAAATTACACATAAAAGTTTTTCTTTTAAGGGAGGAAAAAAACAAAAAAAAAAAAAAAAAAAACAAAAAAAAAACCCACAAATTTGTTGGTCTTGTCTCGTATTCAAATTTTTTGCTCATAAGATCTGTTTGAAACTTGACCAGAATTTAGATTACTGTTTTTCAGCTCATTTCAAATTCAGGCCACTAAACTCATCACTGGAAAAAATATGAAAGCTCAGGGGTAAATGCATAAAATAACAAAAAAGAATAATAGAAGTATTTTTTTTTCTCCCCCAAACTCTCTCAACCTTTTTTATGTTTGGGTATGAAATAAAGAAGTCAAATCTTCATAGTTTATTCATTCTGTTGAATATATTATGTAATAGGGGAAAAACACCGAAACTTCATTAAGATGAAGTGGAAGGGAAAACAAAAATGTTCCTGTTAACCGAATTTCGTATTAAGCGTAAGAAAAGAAAAAAGAAAGGAACTAAGCACAGGTTTAAAACCACAACAATTAATTCTGAAAACCTCAATGATTAATTCTGTAAACCACGATTAATTCTGAAATATATATCCAACTATTAATAAAATTCGTTTGAACCTATTCAAACTAGAAAACGATTTGTATAGTTTTAAGAACAAAAATAAATCTCTGAATTAAATATATAAAATAAAATAAAATGAACGAATAAATAAGAGACAGCTTTCAAAATAATTTATTTATCTGAATGGTTTGAAAGAAATTGTCAATAAACGTTGTTAATATTTGATTTGAACCTTTTTTTTTTTTTTTTTTTTTTTTGGTAACTAATTTTATTTTATCCAAATTATTCAAAGATCAACCAGCATTTTCCTGTTGAAAGAAAAAGCACTGAACAGTTTGCAAAACTGCCTGTTTCATTGTGCATTTGCAAAGATATTTCAGGATCACTTTTAACTTTTGTTCTACTTCATATCTTCATTTTTTCCTTTCAGTTAGCTCAACAATTATTTCTTCATCTTTAGTGAAATATGATGCCAGAACATTTTCCTTCATTTGAACGCAGTTTTCCAAAAATGGTGCAAATGCAAAGCATTTTTTTTTTTTTTTTTTTTTTTTAAATTTTGAATTAACATTTTTGTTATCAGATTCTTTTATTTTTGGGGATTTAAATTTGCCTTGATTTGTAAAATTTCCATTTCTAAACCAGTTTGTAAAGTAACGTTACAACTTCCTGAATCGACATTTTTGTAGCTAAAAGTATGTAAATGTTGAAAAAAAGAGAGAGAGAGAGAGAGTGAGAACTTAAAACACGACAATTTATTTAAGCTTAAGTAAGGCGGAATATTGCTATCCACGAGATTAAGTATAGGATTTATATGTACTGTGTGCAATGAAGAAATGTGCGGATCGGGCTTTCGCCAAAACATCCGGGGCGACAAATGAACGAACCTAACTATATCAGCAACATATACCTCTCTATTCCGAAATAGCTCTAAGGGAATTTAACTCCCTGCAGAATTTGTTTATAGACATTTCTGATAACTTTCCAAGAAATAATGCTATTTACTTTGGAAATCTCGTTAGTCAAATAGGTCATATTTGCGTGTCACTTACAATAAATATTCTAACAAACTTTAGCTAAAATAATATTCAGCCAATTATGGTATCAAAGCCTCACTGAAAACTGCAACTCCATTAGAATTGACAACTAGTAACTCCGACTGCAAATTTTTTTACAAGGCTCCAATTCCACATAACACATTCCTTAAACCAGTAAAACTATTCGAACCAACTGAACCCTTGTAAAAACTCCGAAACAGTGTTGCCAGAATTTACAAATTTTTTATTCAATACTCATCACTAAATTTTAAATATAACGATTGCCTAATCATTTCAAGTGTTAATTGTCTATTATATATATTAAATATCGCTTCTCTAAATTATTAGTTACTATTGAAAAAAAGAGAAAAAAAAAAGTAGCAAAATCTGGCAACGCTGCTCAACTCTTGATATTCCTACAAAATACTGCCTGTGAACGCTTACATGCTTTTTTTTTTTTTTTTTTTTTTTTTTTTTAATATTTTCTCCAATAACACAGTTGCAAGACTTCCTTATGTAGCACATTACTTCTAAAACACATAGGATAACTCTAGGATAGGTCAAAGCTTTCCAGAGTAAGCTTGTTCACACATTGTTAAAAAATGTCGCAAAATAAACTCAACGTCAGCGCTTCCCGTCGTGCAGTGGCTGTGGTATCCAAATAAAAGCTGTGAAAAACCAGCCCCTATTGTGCTTCTTTTAAAAATGTTAACGTTTTTAATGAAAACAAGAATTAACCCTAGCCATAAACAGGGATGAAAGTTTTCCGACTTTAGGCGGAACTCTTCCTCCAGAAATATTTTACAATAATCTGTATCCCATTTAGTCAAAGGATATTAGAGTAAAAATACACTCATCTTTTCTAAATAAAAATAGTGGTGCCGATAACGATAACCACTTTCATCCCTGCATAAATGAACATTACAGATGTGATTATTTACTTAAAATTACGCTGCGCTGAAACAAACAAAAAAAAAAAAGAGCCCTGATACCATTCTTGCTGATTCTTTTGTAAAATGACCTCCTGAATCCGAATATGACTGCCATTTTGCTCAGTCACCTACCGTTTTCTCGAAACACCATCCTCTCCCCCAATTTTTATCAGTGTCCGGAAAATTTTATGGTCATGAATTTGATTTGGAGAAAGAAAAAGAACTAATTTAACACTTAACGGCCCTCTTCACTTACCGTCGCCGGAAGCCCGAGCCAACGTTATTCTATGGGGAAATTTTCTTTACAAATAACTTATTAATTAATACAAATTTTTAAATTCTGTTTTCACATTCAGAAAATTCCCAACTGTTAAATTGACGGACCTTTTTTAAAAATGTATTTTCTTAATTCTTAATTTTTATTTTCAAATTGCAAAATGGAAAAAAATTCACATATTGAAAATCCGCATTTTGCAGCTTCAAAATGAAATTAAATAATAATAATAATAATAATAATTTTTTTAAAAAGGTCCGTCAGTTTAACAGCTGGGAATTTTCAGAATGTGAAAACAGAAATTAAAAATATATATTAGTTAATGAGTTATTTGTAAAGAGAAATTTCCTATAGAATAACATTAGCTTCGGCTTCCGGCGGCGGTGAGTGAAGCGGGTCCTTAAGGGGAAAAAAAATATTTATAATGTTTAATAAATAATATTAATAACAGATTAAAAAAAAATATAAGAAATATAATACATAATTTTAGTGGCAAATCTCCCCTTAAATTTCCCCCTTGACGCAAATGTTCATGTTTTAGAATTTTCCAACTCTGTAGCCCCACAGAAGATATTTAACATAATCATATCTATCTTCCCCCCCCCCTCCCTTCTAAAAATCAAATTTATATCCATGAAATTACCAAAAAGTGACAAAAATAGGGGGCCATCTCTAAAAAATGGTGAGTGATAGGGCAAAATGGGCGTTAAATTCGGATTCAGGAGGGCATTTTACATAAGAATTTGCGAAAATGGTATTGGAGGCAATTTTCATTTCATGCAGAGCAGTGTTATTAGCGTACTTTTGACTTTAAATACAAAATGTGTTAGATGTTCGCTAATAATTTCAAGTAAATAATTACATCTACAGTATTCACTTAGAGCCGGAATGAATTAGTGTAAAATACAATTTTTTAAATTAATCTTCTAATGTTGTAAAATGCGTTGCAAATACGAAAAAATGCATGTATTAGTAATTCAAGAAGAAAATGTTAACGTGCGCAGTTTTCAAAATTAAAAAAAAAGAAAGAAAGAAAAGAAAAGAAAAGAAAAAAGAAATTAAACTTTTGGAAAAGGAATCGTTTGTAAAAGATGACTTTATCATTATTTCTTTAAAAAAAAAAAAAAAAAAAAAAAAAAAAAAGCATTGTGCCATGTTCCATAAAATCAATCAGACACAGACGAAATCATTCACAAAAATTTTATCATCTAAACAAAATACGTTTGTAATCGCTTTAAAACCAAATCTATAACTAAAATAACATTTAGGAATGAACAAATATGACATACACTAACTTGTTTTTTAACAACTCATAACAAATCAAAACAACCGAATTCAAAATTCCGTAGATTTTCTCTTCATCCGTAACGAATGAAAAAATGAAGAAATTAATATTTCAATAATTATATAGATTGTAAGTATTGGAAAAGTACTTTTTAAAAATTAGTTGTAAAATATATTACTTATTTTAAAATACGGGAAAATATGCGAAATATAATATTTTAAAAATACATAAATTTTTCCGTTCAGATGTGAATTCGTTCAAACACAATTCCATTTTAATTTTAAATATGGAGCATCACGCGAGTAAACAAATTCTATTTGAGCATGCGCATTTTTAGCCTGAGTAGTTCAGGTACCGCCGGTATCGCCAGCACCAAATGGTTTTGTCATCGATCAGTGATGTAACTATGATATAACCATGACGTACTACGCTATATACGCTTACTAGTATTCGCCTTGGGATAAATGGCCATAGAGGAGAGATGGCCATTCATTTCCTAAACTTGATCATAGATGGCAACATAAAATTTATTCGTAAGAAAATAGTTCAGTGAGTTTATTCTTTGCGACGTACAATTGCGATTTTGATGTTTATTTAATTTAGCGTTTGGATTTTTTTGTTCAATTAGGTATCTGAATATTTTATAATGCGTACATTTTTTTTTTTTAACTATAAAGGCACGTATAATCCAATCTTTCCGTCTAAGCCTAAAATAAGGACATACACATTTTTTTTTTTTTTTTTTTTTTTTTTTTTTCCCAAGAGTAATTTATTCTTCTTTTTTAGAAGGTTATATGTTAGAGAAATTTTTTCTTTAAATAAAGTGGTGCGAAATAAAAGCAGGGCTAAAAATACTCCAGAATAAATTAAAATCTTGGCAACTATGGTTAGTCCCACAGTTAATGAAATTTACATCTGATCTCTAAACCAATAGAAAAATAGTTGCACAATCTAATTTTTTTATTCCAGATATTCTAATTTTTTAAATAATTAAAAAAAAATTAATTGTTATTTATTAGTATACCAAATAAAAATAAATATTTATATTATATTTATAAATGTTCTGAAGATATTTAGACATTATTGTTATTATTATTATTATTATTATTATTTTCTGAACGCAGTATGCAAATTGACACTTTAGCAACATTGAACCCATACTTTTTTACATTATTCTAATTTTTTGAATCGTAATCCCGAAATGCAATCAGCACTAGCACTAAAGTAGATCAACGTCCAATTAAATACCATGTTTGGTTACCAAGTTTGGTTAAATTTCTTTCGTTGCTTCATCAGATATAGCATCCACAAACCTTATAATACACACAGATACACAGATAGACAGACAGAACATTTTCTAAAAATGGTCAAATCATGTTCAGGACATATCAAAACATGTAAATCCATCGAAAATAGGAAGTCGAGAAATTTTACTAATCTTATACTTTTTTATTATATACATAGAAGAACATAAAAAAGAATACTAGAAGATCAGAACAAAGAAATAAAATGCGTCAAAAACCAATTACATACTTGCCAACATCCTAATTATGAACCGGAATGTTTTTTTTTAGTAAACGCCCCTTTTTCCACACCAGTATATTTTTTTAGTGTTTTTCTTCTTATTTAATCGTATTTAAATTTGGAAGAAAATTACTCTAAAAATATACAGGTATGGAAAAAAAGGGACGTGTGCTGAAAATCTTCCGATATATAATTAGGATGTTGGCATGTGTGAAATTAGATATGAAAATTGAGTGCTTACTGCTAAAATCAGAGTTGGCAAATTTTATAATTTATTCCGGAGCATCGTTAGCCCCGCCTTTTTTCATACAAGTAATTTTTAAGAATGATTTTCCTCCTATTTAATGGCTGTCACGTATTAAAAACAATTTACAAAAATTCTGGTGCGAAAAGAAGGCGGGGCTAAACGAGCTCTGGAATAAATTATAAAAGTTGGAAACTCAGCTAAAATGACAAAAATTAGTATCAAATTTCTAAAAATATTGACTGATGTTAAATTTATCTAAATTGACTGTAATATTTTTATGAAACGTTAACTGTCATTTTTACTAATGAATCTAATGGCCTATAAATCATTTTAAAAAATCGTTATCATGTTCTTAAAATTTATTAAAAGTTCATTATGGAATGTAAATTATGTCAGTTTATCTGCTGTAACATTGAATATATTTTTATGGACTAAATTTTTTCTAAAGAAAGAATTTTAAAAACCTACTGATAAAAGGGAAAAGTATGTCGTAAAAATATCGAACCGTGAAAGCATAGTTGTTCAATAGCGCTTTCTAAGATCTTGTAAAGATGAAAAAGATTATTTCTTAGAGCTATAGAATAACTTAACCCATTAAGGACGGAGGTTTTTTTTATCTTTGAAATTTTTACCCCGAACTAAATTATGTTTATTCATGTTACTAGAGTCAGAGTGGAAATATACTGTTTTTTTATTTTTATTTTTTTATCTCAGGTGTCATAATTAGGAAATATGGCTTGTGACCATATGGTTACGCTAGTCCTTTATATGAGCAAAATTTGAAAAAAGGTTATTTTATTTACCCAGTTTTTTTTTTCTTTTTCTTTTTACACACAGCTTATTAACTAGCTATACACAACAAAACATTAAAATATACAAATTTCAACCTCCAAGAATATATATATATATGTATATATATATATATATATATATACATTATATATATATAATCTATTCAGTATGATATTCAACAAGAAATGTAAGAAAGAAATGTAAATCATTGTTTGCTGTGACCATAGCCATATGTTAACGCCAGTACATAATGAGTTAAACAGATTAGTTAATCTAACAATAATTTTGAATGGACATATTTGAAAATATTGCACGAGAAAAAAATTGACAGTTTTTCTTTTGGGCGAATTATGTTGCTGATTTACATTTAAAATGTTCCATATTTTAAATACTTTCCATTCAGTCTGTTTTTAGATTTAAATTTACATTTTTTTTTTTTTTCAATATAAGAGATGCGGTCACTTTTTTGAATGTTCCACGTTTTAAATACTTTTCATTCAGTCTATTTTTGCATCTAAATTTACAATTTTTTTTCAATGTAGCAGATGCGGTCACTTTTTTGAATACCACTTGTTTTGTAGAAAAAATTGGTAATCATTTGTAATAGTTATACATTAGTAGTTATCATTTGCAGCAGTTATACGGCGGTTACTTTATATAAATAATGATATTAAAAAAAAAAAAAAAAAAAGCGACTATAGTTCAATTTATTTTAATCTCTTTCGAAATGTACGTATAACAGCAAGTATTAGAAAAAAATATAGTTAAAATCATAAATCTTCATAACTCTATACTTATATTTTATTTAATCTAGCACCCAATTTTTAGTCGTGTAAATATGAAAGGCGAAACAAAACAAAACAATTTATGTTTAAAATTACCTGTTTACTCGTGATCCAACATGTATATTTTGAATTACAATTAAATAAAAAACCTTTTTATGTTAGGTCGACAGATTTACGCAGAACATTTTCACTAAATTTTTTTTTAATTATGCATGCACAAGTTTTAACGAAATTTCATTTGCATAATATAATAGCATATAATAATATAATACTATTGAGCTACTTATATGAAAAACCCCAAACAAATATTGTGTAAAAGTTATACACGATAGAATGAACTGAGTTTCAGTTCTTCTCAAAAACAAGGAAAATAATAAGGGAGTATTTATCTATATTTATTTACAATCAACGAACACTGTATTACCATTGATTGAATCAAAATAAAAATGTGAGTAAAACCCCTTAAGGTTTATTTTTTGCGAGTGGCAATTTCTTTTGTAATTTTTTTTTTTAAGAAACCGTTATATCTCCATGAATATATGTAGTAGCTTCGTACAAATTTATTCAGATAATAAAAAGAAGCCTCATAATCACGCACGCTACAACCAAAACACATTTCAAGCAGTATTTTTTGCAGAATGTTCCCCAACATTTTAATTTTTCTTTAATTTTTTACTAGTTACCCTTTTGCTTTCGGAGCAAAACTTTCACTGAAATATGTGAGGTATAACATGTTCTTTACACTCCGGAAGTTTCAAGACGATTCGCCAGGTACTTTTTGCGATATTTCACAAAGCGTCTGAAATCGAAAGCGTCCGGTCATTAATTAGAAAGGTAGTGTAGCTATTCTGCTTTTCTCAAAATAGTTATCTAATATTTAAATTATTTTATTAAATTTCAAAAAAAGTTTAAGTAAAATTTTCAGCATTAAGATAACTTCACAACGTTAGAGATTTCTTTTATATATTCTAATTTTGTTGAAAATAGAAACAATGACTATTAATGTTCTCATAAAATAAATTTTATTGCTTTATTTTCTCTGACATTAATGGTACTAAAATAACGAAAAGCCAGTATGTTCTGGTCATCGCAAAGCTTTCTTCGGCACTTTCTTATATAAATTTCCGTAGTACAAATTAGTTATTGCAATTATCTTTAAAATAACTTTTCCACGAGGAGAGAAGTATAACACTAAATGTCAAATGTGAGTTTTTATGGGGCACAAAGACAATTTTGTGCCCCATAAAAAGTAACTAAAAAAAATTCCTTTTTTTTTTTTTCTCCCTTAAAAGATTGATTTAAAAAAAAAAAAAAAAATCGATAACTTTGTTTTAAATTAGCTCTGATCTATGATTCAACTATTAAGATATTGTCGAATTCTTTTAAATAACACTTATATTTAAAATTTACACCTCCTCCCCGCAAAGGTTACCTTTTTTCACGCGGTGGAAGCAGTGCTCCTATATACACAAAAAACTTTTCTTAGTTAACGATTACTATAATATATAATTCTTTTTATTTTAACAATCATTCGTTGAAAATAACTTTCATTGTGGAATTTTGTCCTATAATGGCATGGTAAAAATTAGGAAAAAGAGGGATGGCAGCATCCCCTTGTGAGCGTAAGTTGTTAGGCACTAACTTACATATAGGTTAAATTACATAAAAATTTCGTTAGAATTCTGTGCATTAGTTCTTGAACTAGAGCTACCACAAAAGTTTCGTCACACACAGACGAACATTTAAAAAAGTTTGTCAAAACGTGTTCTGGATTTCTCAAAGTGTTTAAATCCATGGAAAATTTTTACGAATCCAAAAAATTCCTCTGTTGAATATAGGCGAAAGTAGAAACCTCTTATAGACTTTTTCATTTTATATTTTAAAAAGATTATATCACCATGTGTGAAAACTAGGGTGAAATAAGCAGTGTTTAACACTTAAAACGTAAAAATCATTATTTTCTGCTTATATAATAAATCACCAGCTTATCATTAAAATTACATAACAAATGTTATTTTTTAACTGTAGAATATTCATGTGTGTAAATTAATCCTGTAATTTTGATTAAACTAATCTAGCAATGGAACTTGAAAGAGTTCCCTTGTAAGCAGTCCTGTATTAATAATTTAAGAAGCCATAGATTTACAAGTCTGAAATGAAACATTGCCTGATCGAATGAAGGCTGAATGACAAAGTAAGTTGATTTGCATGCCTTTCCAAACTAGCTTATGGGCGCACAAAGGAAGAATGGTCATTTATTTGTCGACAATTAATCCTTGTTATTATATTAGTTTTATCATCATAATAATAGTAGATGGTGCAATAAAAAGAACACTTGTTTATACCTATATATATATATATATATAGATGAGGAGCAAACATGCAAACCATATTTTCTATTAAAAAAAAAAAAAAAAAAAAAAAAAAAACCACTGAGTTAGTGTTTTTTTTTTTTTTTTCTTTTTCTTTGTAACTTAACATAAAAATAGTGTGTCTACATATTTTCCTAGTGTCTAGTAATACATCTAAACAAACGATAATTAGCTTTTAAGTTTAGCTATTTTTTAATTTATTAGTTTGTGTGCTGTCTGAAAAATTGTATCCGAAGACAACACGGTTTGTATGTTGCTCCTCATATATATATATATACATACGAATTTAAAATAAAACAGTGCTATACTGTATCAATACAAAAAATCCTTAACAGGTTAAAAGTTTATGACGCAGCACTGTACTTTATGGCTATAAGAATTAGAAATACGGGTCTTAAAAATAATGATATCAAATTTTCAGTGACACTTTGATATTAGTTAGATTATACATAGATTTTCTTATTTGAATTTGCTTTTTCCTTTTATTTATATTTACAGTGTAAACGTTATTTTCAACATAAAATAATATATAGCATTTACTCATTGATACCTTTCCATTCACATCTCTTATACTATGAAAGCATAATAGTGTTTTAAAAGAAAATAAATGTGTTTTAAAAGAAATTATATGAAATTCCAGTAACGCAGTGGTGTTACATTAAATGATTTGTTTTTAAATTTCACTGCAATTATTTTGTTTTGCATATTAAAGTATATGTGCACACTGAAATATTGCTTTTAATTTTCAAATACGCTGTAAAATATATCACTTTCATTAAACTTATATTATGTACTGAAATATATTTATTTCAATAAATTATTCTATCTTTTCCGTCACGCCATCCAAAACTGAAAAAATTTTCACAATTTTTTCCTTTGCAGCACAATATCTATTTGCATGCATTTTCAATTTATTTGGATGAAATGACACAAAGTAAACATTTCCATATATTTTACTTACAGTTTTGGATGGCGTGACGCAAAAGATAGAATAATTCATTGAAATAAATATATTTCAGTACATAATATAAGTTTAATGAAAGTGATATATTTTACAGCGTATTTGTAAATTAAAAGCAATATTTCAATGTGCACATATACTTTAATATGCAAAACAAAATAATTGCAGTGAAATTTAAAAACAAATCATTTAATGTAACACCACTGCGTTACTGGAATTTCATATAATTTCTTTTAAAACACATGCTTTCATAATATAAGAGATGTGAATGGAAAGGTATCAATGAGTAAATGCTATATATTATTTTATCTTGAAAATAACGTTTACACTGTAAATATAAATAAAAGGAAAAAGCAAATTCAAATAAGAAAATATATGTATAATTTAATTAATATCAAAGCGTCACTGAAAATTTGATATCATTATTTTTAAGACCCGTATTTCTAATTCTTATAGCCATAAAGTACAGTGCTGCGTCATAAACTTTTAACCCGTTAATGGTTTTTTGTATTGATATCATTACTTTTTAGGGGTTAATGATCAAAACGTAAAATTAAAGGAGCATGGTAATGAGTTACAACACTGTATAAAAAGTGTTGTTTTATAGGTCATACTCGAACAAAATAACAAACTAAATGAAATTTCAAAATTTTATAAAATGTGATAAAAAAAAAAAAAAAAAAAACTTTAAGAAAAAATATTTTTTGAGGGATGGAAACATGCAACATTACAAAAGGCATAATATAGTACAGTCAGCCAAAAAAAAAAAAAAAAACGCCATCCCCCCACCTAATTTCGCCGTAAATTATTGTAGAAACATGCGACTGGTACCGATCAGTTTGTAATAACGTCTAGTTTATAATGTTATAGTTAGATTTTACTTAGGGGGTCGTCTACATATTAAAACTGGCATCAACTTCATTTTTTTCAATGGTAACCCCCCTTTTTTTATAATTTATTTGAATTCTTTGGATCAAATCATCACGGAAAATGGTATAGTTTATATATTTCGCTCAATTTTTCATAGAGTTATAAGCTGTCAAAATTTGGGGATGCTAATGTTAAATGAATGTGACAAACATTAAATCATATCTTCCGAAATAATTATAATATTTAAATTCTGTTTTTTTTATTCGTTAGAATGAAGTGACCCAAACATATTCCATGCAAATTTTTGCTAAAAAAACATTTTTTGAATTATGAAAATTATTAATAAATTCATATTTGAAAAAATTATGAATTATGACCTATGTTAATTTTTGCACGAATAGAACGGGCATCATCAAAAACATGGGTTTCCAAATTTACAGCTCGTTCCTAACATTATTTTTTGAGTTACAGTGATATTTCATTTTTTACTGCTGTTAGGGGGGCGTCACTTGTTATAATTTGTATTCTCTGTGAATCAATATTTCTATACATTTTGAGGAAAAACTATTTTAATTTACCTTTATGTTATTAAAATTGTTTTCTAAGGAATATTTCGACGTTTATTATACAAATTGGCTTATTTTTTATAAAAAAAATATCGCAATGCAGGCAAGAGATTGGGGAAGAATTCCAAAAGAAATGTAGCCCCGCCTCTATATTGCGGAAACAGTATTAAAAAAACTAGTTTGCATACTCGTATATGACTCTATATATGACGCTGGTATGCATAAATGTCAATGGCATTTACTACATTGAATGCTGAAGACAAAATTTAAATGATTTGATTGGAAGTATGTAAAATAATTTTGTTTTATAATGTAATGTTTTAGAAAAATTCTGTAAAGGCGTGGCAAAAAGGAGTTTACTCGATTCTGAAATGTTAAGCCTTTTTTCTTAAATATTACATAACTTTTTCTAGTTCCTCACTGCTGAAATTCTATTTTGTCCCTTTTGTCTTTTGTTTTTCACTTGAATATTCTACGATTCGTGCACCTCAAGGTAAGTATCATGACGGTAAAAAAAAAAAAAAAACGCGGTAAGACGAGGACTATTATTTGAAGGTGCAATACGCAGTGAACAATACTTTTGTGTTTTCCTTTTTTTTAAATTAATAGAATTGATTTTTATTAATTTTTATCAGTTTTTATTAATTTTGATTAAACTAATCTAGCAATGGAACTTGAAAGAGTTCCCTTGTAAGCAGTCCTGTATTAATAATTTAAGAAGCCATAGATTTACAAGTCTGAAATGAAACATTGCCTGATCGAATGAAGGCTGAATGACAAAGTAAGTTGATTTGCATGCCTTTCCAAACTAGCTTATGGGCGCACAAAGGAAGAATGGTCATTTATTTGTCGACAATTAATCCTTGTTATTATATTAGTTTTATCATCATAATAATAGTAGATGGTGCAATAAAAAGAACACTTGTTTATACCTATATATATATATATATATATAGATGAGGAGCAAACATGCAAACCATATTTTCTATTAAAAAAAAAAAAAAAAAAAAAAAAAAAACCACTGAGTTAGTGTTTTTTTTTTTTTTTTCTTTTTCTTTGTAACTTAACATAAAAATAGTGTGTCTACATATTTTCCTAGTGTCTAGTAATACATCTAAACAAACGATAATTAGCTTTTAAGTTTAGCTATTTTTTAATTTATTAGTTTGTGTGCTGTCTGAAAAATTGTATCCGAAGACAACACGGTTTGTATGTTGCTCCTCATATATATATATATACATACGAATT
>OZ005649.1:159184784-159286784 GCA_963930645.1 Salticus scenicus | reverse complement strand
TAAAATAAAACAGTGCTATACTGTATCAATACAAAAAATCCTTAACAGGTTAAAAGTTTATGACGCAGCACTGTACTTTATGGCTATAAGAATTAGAAATACGGGTCTTAAAAATAATGATATCAAATTTTCAGTGACACTTTGATATTAGTTAGATTATACATAGATTTTCTTATTTGAATTTGCTTTTTCCTTTTATTTATATTTACAGTGTAAACGTTATTTTCAACATAAAATAATATATAGCATTTACTCATTGATACCTTTCCATTCACATCTCTTATACTATGAAAGCATAATAGTGTTTTAAAAGAAAATAAATGTGTTTTAAAAGAAATTATATGAAATTCCAGTAACGCAGTGGTGTTACATTAAATGATTTGTTTTTAAATTTCACTGCAATTATTTTGTTTTGCATATTAAAGTATATGTGCACACTGAAATATTGCTTTTAATTTTCAAATACGCTGTAAAATATATCACTTTCATTAAACTTATATTATGTACTGAAATATATTTATTTCAATAAATTATTCTATCTTTTCCGTCACGCCATCCAAAACTGAAAAAATTTTCACAATTTTTTCCTTTGCAGCACAATATCTATTTGCATGCATTTTCAATTTATTTGGATGAAATGACACAAAGTAAACATTTCCATATATTTTACTTACAGTTTTGGATGGCGTGACGCAAAAGATAGAATAATTCATTGAAATAAATATATTTCAGTACATAATATAAGTTTAATGAAAGTGATATATTTTACAGCGTATTTGAAAATTAAAAGCAATATTTCAATGTGCACATATACTTTAATATGCAAAACAAAATAATTGCAGTGAAATTTAAAAACAAATCATTTAATGTAACACCACTGCGTTACTGGAATTTCATATAATTTCTTTTAAAACACATGCTTTCATAATATAAGAGATGTGAATGGAAAGGTATCAATGAGTAAATGCTATATATTATTTTATCTTGAAAATAACGTTTACACTGTAAATATAAATAAAAGGAAAAAGCAAATTCAAATAAGAAAATATATGTATAATTTAATTAATATCAAAGCGTCACTGAAAATTTGATATCATTATTTTTAAGACCCGTATTTCTAATTCTTATAGCCATAAAGTACAGTGCTGCGTCATAAACTTTTAACCCGTTAATGGTTTTTTGTATTGATATCATTACTTTTTAGGGGTTAATGATCAAAACGTAAAATTAAAGGAGCATGGTAATGAGTTACAACACTGTATAAAAAGTGTTGTTTTATAGGTCATACTCGAACAAAATAACAAACTAAATGAAATTTCAAAATTTTATAAAATGTGATAAAAAAAAAAAAAAAAAAAAACTTTAAGAAAAAATATTTTTTGAGGGATGGAAACATGCAACATTACAAAAGGCATAATATAGTACAGTCAGCCAAAAAAAAAAAAAAAAAACGCCATCCCCCCACCTAATTTCGCCGTAAATTATTGTAGAAACATGCGACTGGTACCGATCAGTTTGTAATAACGTCTAGTTTATAATGTTATAGTTAGATTTTACTTAGGGGGTCGTCTACATATTAAAACTGGCATCAACTTCATTTTTTTCAATGGTAACCCCCCTTTTTTTATAATTTATTTGAATTCTTTGGATCAAATCATCACGGAAAATGGTATAGTTTATATATTTCGCTCAATTTTTCATAGAGTTATAAGCTGTCAAAATTTGGGGATGCTAATGTTAAATGAATGTGACAAACATTAAATCATATCTTCCGAAATAATTATAATATTTAAATTCTGTTTTTTTTATTCGTTAGAATGAAGTGACCCAAACATATTCCATGCAAATTTTTGCTAAAAAAACATTTTTTGAATTATGAAAATTATTAATAAATTCATATTTGAAAAAATTATGAATTATGACCTATGTTAATTTTTGCACGAATAGAACGGGCATCATCAAAAACATGGGTTTCCAAATTTACAGCTCGTTCCTAACATTATTTTTTGAGTTACAGTGATATTTCATTTTTTACTGCTGTTAGGGGGGCGTCACTTGTTATAATTTGTATTCTCTGTGAATCAATATTTCTATACATTTTGAGGAAAAACTATTTTAATTTACCTTTATGTTATTAAAATTGTTTTCTAAGGAATATTTCGACGTTTATTATACAAATTGGCTTATTTTTTATAAAAAAAATATCGCAATGCAGGCAAGAGATTGGGGAAGAATTCCAAAAGAAATGTAGCCCCGCCTCTATATTGCGGAAACAGTATTAAAAAAACTAGTTTGCATACTCGTATATGACTCTATATATGACGCTGGTATGCATAAATGTCAATGGCATTTACTACATTGAATGCTGAAGACAAAATTTAAATGATTTGATTGGAAGTATGTAAAATAATTTTGTTTTATAATGTAATGTTTTAGAAAAATTCTGTAAAGGCGTGGCAAAAAGGAGTTTACTCGATTCTGAAATGTTAAGCCTTTTTTCTTAAATATTACATAACTTTTTCTAGTTCCTCACTGCTGAAATTCTATTTTGTCCCTTTTGTCTTTTGTTTTTCACTTGAATATTCTACGATTCGTGCACCTCAAGGTAAGTATCATGACGGTAAAAAAAAAAAAAAACGCGGTAAGACGAGGACTATTATTTGAAGGTGCAATACGCAGTGAACAATACTTTTGTGTTTTCCTTTTTTTTAAATTAATAGAATTGATTTTTATTAATTTTTATCAGGTTTTTTAAAACAAATTTTTTGTTTTAATCTTCTTGTGACATTTTCGCATTCGCTTACTCTACCGTTTATGCTATTTAAATTTTATCGCATGACGAACATAATAAAATATAAAATTTTTATTAAATGTTTTTTTTAATACTGAATAATAAAGTGTTTTTTTTTTTTTTTTTTTAAGTTTTTAATATCTATTATTGAAACAAAGCGCAATATTATTTATTTTCTTTTATACTAATTACGGCGTAAAACTGGCGTAAAAGAATTTAAAACAAAGTAATATATCTTATTACTTTTAAAGATATAGATTTTACACATTTAAAATTAAGAATTCAAGTACAGTAGACGACTGCAGAACGGGGAATACTCGTTCTAGGCAATAGGAAACCGTTTTTTCTGTATCCATATTTCTTTTCATAATGTTATACATAATAATTATACTCTTTCTAGTGAAAGTATTTGTATTCATACTATTTTGTTTATATATATATGAATATAAGGAATATTCTTAAGAAATATCGTAACACACAAATTGTGAAAGAAACGCCCACTGAAGGAGTTACAGATTTCAAAATGACGTGAAACTATGTCAGTGGTCGCGAAAATGTTAAATATCCTTTCTCAGATTTTAGTTTAAATCTTGTTATCTATATTTTTGTATATTATCTATTGTTGGTTTGTACGCCTAAAATTAAATGTAAATCTTTATAGTAACACTTTCATGCGAGGCTTACTGTATAAAATAAAAATATACACAACAAGAAGTAGATAATAATTGTTAGTTAGTAGATTTTAATTGTTTTTATATATATTTTTTGTATATGTATTTTATATATATATTTTATTATATATGTATTTTAACTTAAATTTTTGTCTCTTAAATAAAACAGTTTTTGCTTTTAAGAAGTAGATAATTCTTTTTCTTAAATATTAAACACTTTTTTTTTTTTAATTTTCTCTATATGAAGTGTTGTATTTAACTATTCAATGTTTAATAAATTGAAACCAATAAAAATCTTTTAATTTATAAACTAACACAAAAAAAGTTCTGCGAATTTGAATCGTTTTTTTATTTTTTACTAACATTTTTGATTTTTTTTTCCGGTGTGAAATTTAATAAATAATGTAGTTTGGGTGGTAGATCACGATTTATTTTTTCTAAATGTATAGACGGTCCCCTAACACATCTTCACGTGTAACTCTGTTTAGAAATGATTTAAAGCATATAAGTAGGTATGTTTTCAGAACTGCCTTGATCTCAGAAATCTGAATATGAGGTCAAAAATAGGGGTCGTCATTGAAAAAAATGAAGTTTATACGTGTTTTAATATGTAGATGACCCCTTAAGCAAAATCTAACTACACCATTAAAAATCTGGAGTGACTCCACTCGACTTTCCGAACATTGAGTAATTAACAGTTTTGTAGATAAAGTAAAGAAAGAGGAATTGTTAAAAAACAAAAGAGATAAAACCATAATAAAGTGTTTGAGTATTTTTCTCCATATATTACACGATGTTTTATTTAACGCTACTGAACTTTGAGCTCATAGATCATAATGATAAAGAATTTTCGTCGTGTCCCTGTAAAAAACCTATAAAAGCTAGATTCACAAAAATGCTTATAGTTAGTGCAACAGTGATTTATAGTATTCATATAAATTTTTAGCTCAATTGAATAAGGCGTTTAGATGCTATCGCACTTTTAACTAGTATGTTGTGCCCACCACATGACTTTCTTCTATATTTTCCTATACAAATTCACTCAGTAAAAATAATTTATTAAAATTATTATTTAAAAAAATTATCTTCCATGATAATGCAGATGATTTCCATATTAGATAAGTAGTATAACACTAAATAGCCAAAAAAAGTCAATATTACATTAAAAAAAATCGATAACTTCATTTTAAATTATCGCAGATCTATGGTACAACCATTCGTTTTAAAGGTACAGGCGAGCTCTTGAAGCATCATGAAAATTTACTCCCCTCGAGGGGGGAATTCCCCCCCCCCTCAAGAGGGGGAGGCGAGGCTCCTACACATACAAAAAAAATTTCCCAGTTGACTATCTCTATTATAAATAATTCTGGTAAATTTCATAATGATTATTAAAAAATAATTTTCTTTATGCACATTTATACAAAATTTTGTACTATACCACCATGTTAAAAATTTAGAAAACGTGGGATGGCAACGCAACCTGTAAGACAATTTTTACCAAAAGTTGATAGGCACTAATTTATGTCAAGGTGCAACTACATACCAATTTGTATGAAATTCTGTGAAGTAGTTCTTGAGATACAGGTGCCACAAAAGTTTGTCACACCCACGCAGAGACTGACAGACAAACAAACAGACATTTTCTAAAAATGGTCAAATCGTGTTCTACAGCTTTCAAAACGTGTAAATCCATCAAATACCCGAGGTCGAAAATTTTTACGAATCCAATACTTTCTTCTCTTGAATATAGAAGAAAGTAAAAATTTGGTCCCACAGGCCATAATGATAAAGATTTTTCTTTGTGTCCCTGTAAAAAAACTGTAAGTGCTAAATTCACCAAAATCTATACAGTTAGTGCAACTGTGACCTATAACATGTGTACAATTTTTTTGTTCAGATTAAATAAGCGTTTAGACGCTATCGCACTTTTAAAAATTTGGCCCCATAGGCCATAATGATAAAGAATTTTTCTTTGTACCCCTGTAAAAAAACTGTAAGTGCCAGATTCTCCAAACTCTATACAGATATAGTAACTGTGACCTATAATATGTGTATAAATTTTTTGCTCAATTGAAGAAGGCGTTTAGATACTATCGCACTTTTCAGATTTTGGTCCCATAGACGATAATGATAAAGAATTTTTCTTTGTGTCCATTAAAAAAACTATAAGTGCTAGATTCACCAAAATCTATAGGGTTCGTACTATGGTGACTTACAATATACGTACCAACTTTCAGCTTATTCGAACAAAGCGTTTAGACGTTAGCGTGTTCACTCACAGACATACACACATACATACACACATACACACATACACACACACATACATACATCATCGTAAAAATAGTGAAAACGGACTCAAGGGACCTTGAAACGTATAGAAACATCAAAATCTCGAATTCGGATTTTTGACATGATTACAATACTTTCCTCACTATAGAGTTCGGAAAGTAAAAACTAGACGTTATTACAGATCGATAGGTACCAGCCGCATGTTTCTACGATAATTTACGGCGAAATTAGGTGTGGGGGGGGGTGGCGTTTTTTTTTTTTTTTGGCTGACTGTACATCTTAAAAATGACAAAAATTTCTACAAATAAAAAAATAAATAAAAAAGTTTTTTATTTTATTCAATATTCAATTTCTTATATAGCTCATTGGTTCAACTATTTCTTAGATAGTTCAACAGAAAATTCAAAATAAATGTTTAAAAAAATAATTTGTGTACGAAAGTTTTTGTAAAAAAGTGTTACGAAAAAGTTTCTAAAGAGTTTTCACCACATCGATTTTAGTTAGATAAAAATTTGACAAAATTTTTTAAATGGTCAATCGACTGAACAAAGGATAAATATTTTGTTATTTTTAAATTGTAGATGCATAAAGAAAAACTGTTTAAGGATATGAAAGTAATTTTCCAAAATACCTAGCACCATTGGGGTGAGGATCAGATCCTCCCTTGGAAACTCTGATAATTCTAAAAAAGATGCTTAATCAATTTGAGAGAGATTTTGTTTGCTTTAAAATTAATTCAGCTGGGAGAAATAGGAGGGGGTTACTAGTTAGATCACTTAGAAATTTTAATAGGGAAATCGCTTTTTAGAAAAAAATTTCTAAAAAACATGCATTAAAATGTTATGCATCTAGTTTTATTCTATCTGATTAAACATACTGTACATAGTCCCCACATTCTTCCTAGTATTTCGAAATCACTTTAGAATTCCTAAAAATTTTCTAAAACGTAGTGTAGGGATTTTGGATTTTGCCTCATTTTCGAAAATTGGGTTATGGGGATTTAAAGTGTATGTGAGAGATCTAACTTTAAAATTTTAAATGATAAGGATTTTTTAGCACTTTGAGAAATCTTCTAAATATAATCACTTAAAATGTTTCCAGCGATACTTTTTTAAGGTTGGTTGTTTGTAGGTTTTAATGCCAATTGACTGCGCTAGGTTCCTAGGCCTATAAGTACATTGCCCCCCGTGAGGTCTTTCTAAGGGGTCGTAGCCCGTATTTATGCAAGTTTCGGAGAAAAAACACTGAAGGAACGGCTAGGTCGAAGAGTGCGGGATGGGATCGAATCCGGCACTTCACATCCACCAGCTTTTCAGCGCAGAACCGCTCGTGGGGCATTTTTTAAAGAAGCTTATATATATATATATATATATATATATATATATATATATATATATATATTCTAAAAGTCCCATTTTTCTTCCCAAATCTATAGAAAATGCCTTGAAAGTTTTGAAAACGTAAAAAGCGTGCATATTAAATATGAGTCTAAGTAGAACTTTAAATGAGCTCCTAATCCCCTTCTATTCGAAATTTTAATGTTTGTCTCCTAAGGTTTCTTCTATCTCAATTCAGCTTCAATTTCTTTTTTTCTTTTCCTTTCTTTTCTCTTTCTTTCTTTCTTTCTTTCTTTCTTTTTTTTTTTTTTTTTTTTTTTTTTTTTTTTTTTTTAATAAACCAAACGATATCAAACGGCGTGATCCTGAAATAGGAACATAATGGAGACTATTTTCAGTATATTTAATTAAAAAAAAAAAAAAAAAAAAAACAGGCAAACAAAATATATTACAAAAAATTTTTGTTTGTAGAAGACATTTCCGACAAACTACAAAAAAGAACTTCAGTTGTTTAAAATTTCAAAGATGTGCCTTTCGCCCCCCTGTTTTTACAGTTCGAATTTTCAAACAAAACAAAGATCCTTCAAACTGATTAAGCTCCCCCCCCCTTTCCCCGCCTCCTTTTTTATTACAGTTTTTAAAATTTCCAAGGTGTTCTCGAGACACGGGGACGACTTTAGAAGAAAAATTTTCTTTCTTATTTTCCTAACAAATAATTATAGAGAAAAACATTTTGTGTTAAAATGTTGTTTTGAAAAGGTCTTTCCATCAAACTAACAGAGATTCTCCCTCCCTCCACCCAAATTTAACATTTATAAAATTAAAATTTGTCCATCACTGAGTCCTTATGCCCTCCTCCCTTCCCCTACTATACACATTTGTTTTATTCTTAACTAAACAAAATTCCGTAAAAATTCTCGTAGACGTGTTTTACAGTTTTTGAAATTCCGAAAATTACTAGATAAAAACAAATTGAATAATTCGTATTCGACACTGTTTGGCGAGATTTTGTATGAACTTTGGAAACATACTTTTCTAAAATCGATGAAATTAAATTAATATAAAAATTCTACAGAACAACTTGAATAGTTTTTTATATAATACAAAATGAGTTTAAATCAGTTTAATTGAAAGTTGTTTTCGTAAAAAATTTGCCTTTACGATTTTTATAATATAATGCAAACTCAAGTTACTGTAACAATGTTTGTGTTAACAGTAATTATTAAGCTACGGAAAAATCATTTAATTTAGTATAAGTATTAATCGTTATTATTGCTGGTTTGGCCACGACTTTTAAGTTTTTAAACTGATTACTAGATTAGTTTTACAAAGTGAAAACAGTTACATATTATAATTTTACTTAATTTTTTGTGTTTAATTAAAAGCTTAAAATTGCCTCAGTTTACCTCGTAACACTTTTAAGATTTTATGGATATTGTATAGGAAAGCTATATTAAAAAATAAACAAGTACTTACACAAATTTCAGAACAATATGTTGTGCTAAATAATGAATAACAGAGGTTTTTAAATAATATGTGATAGTAAAAAAAAAAAAATCCTTTGTGATGGAAATAAACATCCTTGAATCCTATTTGAACCTCTATGTCATTTAATCATTTGAATGATATCATTCACAAAAAAAAAAAAAAAAAAAAAAAAAAAAATCCTCAAAATTTTATGCAATATTTTTTAGAATAGTGTGTACAATATTTACAATGTTATTATTAATTTCTAATTTAAAAGTTGCAGATGCATGGTAATTTCAATTTTATTTTATATCACTATTATATCTAAGAAATAAGTATATACGAGTTAAAGAGGATACTTTTATTTATTTTTTTTTTTTCTGGAGTAGTTTTTATTGTTATATTCATGCCACCTCCCTACTGTTAAATTTAAGAAAAAAAGAAAGAAACGCGAATAATGTTTTAGGTATAGATTTGATTTAAAAGAGAAAAATAAATAATAATAGAAAAATCTTTAAAAAGTGAAATTTTTATACTGGTAAATATTTAAGTAGTATAGTTTGTTATGAATTTAATTTAAAAAAAAATCTTAATCTATTCAAAATTTTATTATAGCTTAACATTTTGTAATTTATGTATATATACTAGAAACTTAATGAGCAAATTAATTATTTTCAAATTCTGTTTTAAGAATTTTTTCAATCCGTAGTTTAAGTGATATATCACCTAATTTTGAAAAAATTACAAATATTTGCATATGATTATCATAATATTTGTCATTTTTATGAAAATAAAGAAAAAAATTTTTGTTGTTGCAATCACTTTTTAAAATAAAACCAATTTTGAAAGTTAACAACGTATCAGCATGAAAACAATGTAAATACAATGAATATTTTTGATAAACAAATGACATATAATATACAAGTACCTAAATAAATAACTCATTTAATATATATATATTAAAGAAAGAAAAATATTTTTTTTAATATTTTTGTGTTTATTTTTGACGCCAATTCCCGATAGAGGGAGCCAAAACGATTATTTGATATTGAGTATTTCAGATGGAAGAGAAGACTGTATTCGTCCGCGAAACTGCCGCATCACGGTATTTTCGGAGTAAAAAATAGTTCGATTTTCAAACTGAGTTATAAAAAAAACAAGAGTTTTCCGGGGAAAAAGGGAGATGTCAGGCACATCAGATAAAAGCGATTAAGAGCGAACAATACCTAATCTCGCCGGCAGCCTTGCCCCATGTTATTCTATGGGAAAATTTGATTACATACTTACTCATTACCTAATGTATATTTTTCAATTCTGTTTTCACATTTAGAAAAATCATAAGCGTTAAATTAGTACTTGTTTTCCAAAAATTGATTTTTTTAAATTTTAGTATTTCATTTTGCGACTAGAAAATGAGAAAAATGCATTTTGTGAAAAATCGCATTTTTGAACTCAAAATAAAAATGTAAAAATTAAAAAAAATGAATTTTTCAAAAATGAGTACTCATTTAACGGTTATGAATTTTCTGACTGCGAAAACAGAATTAAAAAATATACATTAGGTAATGTGTAATTGTCGCAACAAATTTTCCCATAGAATAACATTGGCCACGGCTGTCCGCGGGATTAGGTATTGTCCCCTCTTAATATCATATATCAATTAAACGACATTCGACCGAGCCATATTCGAGAAAAATTTGTTCTACACATAAGCCGTCCATTTACAACTTAAATAAGCCAATTCATATCTCAAAATATATTGCACGCAGAAATGTAGCGATTTCAGGGTAGGATCATACAGAAGATAAAAGACTATTTTGAAAATATCAGAAAAAACATCTCATATTTCCTGAGATATTAAGTGTCGCCTTCCAGCGATTTCTTTGATCTCAAATTAGCTGTATATATAAGTGTCGCAGTTTTCGTTCGTATTTTCCGCTGAGTGTCGCCGCATTTGTTTGTTTTTTCGCTTGCGTCACTAGAAAAACTACCGTTTTTCATGATACTGTATAATAAATCTAATACACCAGTATTGCTGTTTCACCCTGACTATTGTTCTCTCGTGTAGAAAACAAAAAAAAAAAAGACGCAAAATGTTTTGTAATAAGCTTCTAACAAATCATTTAAAAGCTCATAAAAAAAATAATAATAAATAAAATAAAATAAAAATAAAATAAAATGAATAAATGGTATTATTATAAGTCAGCAGTTGAAAATACGAAAGAGTGTTTTTTTTAAAGTAATGAATAAAAAACTTTGTAAACAAATTCCATAACATGAAAAAAAAAAAAAATAATAATAATAATAATTTTTATTATGTTTTAAAATATATTTTGCCAAACATATTCTTATTCAAGTCAGATTAAAATAACAAACTGTAGCTCTGAAATAGCAGAGTGAAATCTTAAATATTTAACATTGCTTGGTTTAAATAATACAAAATGCTTTAAAATGAAAAAAATATTATAGATTTATGTATATTTTCGAAATTTATTTGCTTAATATTTAGTACTTGCTTCTTAAAATAAATTGCTTTCGACAATCAAGTTCGTAAACAATAACAAAGTTGCCAAACGTAAACATCAATACAATGGTTAGTTGGTTGGATGTTGGGTTTAACGTTGCACTAATATTACGATATGAACATAGATACAATAAAAATAAGACGAGCAATTGCGTAAGCTGGAGAGCTCGAGAAACTTACAGTCGTTGACAATAGGGTCGTTGCAGTCAAATTTTGGTTACCGAAGAATATACGGGAGTATCCTATCTGTATAATAATCTGTGATATGGACCTTCATGCAAAATTCTGTAGCTCTGCGATGAGCCAGCCTACTACAAAGCGGCGGACATACACGCACTCACACACACACGAATTTTCTTTTACTATATGTAGAGGTAGGAGGACTACACTAAGTATATGCGATATCTAGAAAAATAAAATGGAATCGAGTATAATTAGTATTATTAAATAACAAAAATTATAGTCACATGTATTTGATTTTCAGATGTTTATCAGCATAATTCTTCAAAATACCACTCTGAAGTTAAATTTGAACGAAACTATTTCAAATTAACGATAAGTAAACCGTAGGTGAAAGTCATTCCTATCGCAGACAATATAAATTGTCGAGTGATCGAAAACATTCCACAAGCTGTTATATGAACAATATCTTCTTTTTCTATTCTATTCAGGTAAAATTTGACACTCCGATGAATCAGGGGACTTTCTTCATATTTAGTTATGCAAAGACTGGCGGTTTTCCTTATTTCTTTTAACTTTTCTGGAATCCTACAGCCATTTATAGTCAAGATCGTAAGCATTAAAATACCACATATTGTGCTAAAGAGCGTCTCTATCATGTAATATGGTTGGTTTTCTTTATCCTCAAACACTAAACAGTAATAGAGTATTACAAATATCATTTCTATTCCATAAAAGATTATGATAAGTGTGGTATATGAAAGAGTTCGATCCAGATTTCGTAAAATTTTCACGATTTTGAAGAATTCTTTTACAAAGTGGATTTTTTCATTAATAATTCCCTGGTTAAAATATCTGGTAATTTTTTTGTTGTACTCGATTAATACTTCGCTCCATCTGTAGAATATGATACCAAGTGAAAAAGCGACAAGTACTACACTGGTTTGGCATGAAAAGTACATAAATGTTGTATAAAGTGAGAACACGAAAAGGACGATTTCATCACGTATTTGGTACTCAAATAACGAGTCATTAACAGCATTCATATCCAAAACTATAGCTATTAAACTTACTACAATGGGAGCTAAAATCATAGCGAACACAAAGAGTTCCACGAAGTATGTTCGGCGTTTTTTTAGTATATAGTGATATCTGTACGTATACAATTTATGCCTCAGAGTACAAATTCTTTCTTTTTGATTGTTTAAAAAATACCAAATAAGTATTTGCTGAATGGGCATAAAGAGATATACAAAACTTCCTACAGTTGTATCAGTACGTGTAACTAAGTTATAAAAGGTTGCTGAAATCCAATGTACAGTAAAAATGAAGCCTAAAGTTTTAACAGTATAAGATAAAATCTTTTCATGCGGTTTTAAGCAATATCCTGATATCCTGACTCCTACTATAGATACAGTCTTCCAAAGAAATCTATCGTCCAAAACTTTCATTTTCAATATTTTTATTAATCGAAGTTTTACGATATCGAAGTAATGAGAACAATTTCAAAGGAAAAGAAGAAAATGAAAAGAAAGTATTTCTAATAAAGTAATGATGAATTTTAATATAAAACTAATCTTATAGTTTATATTTGTTCAGAGCTTTTATATTTCTAAAAACTTAAAATATCTTAGTTTCTATTTCTTTATTTGTAATCAATTTATTATTTATTTTTATGTATTTATTAAATTTTTTTCAGATAATCTTTTCTCTCTATACTTTGTTGTTATATTTATTTATTTATTATTATTTTTAAAAATCTCCTGTTTTCTCTAATTTTTCTTTCTTGTATTATTATTTATCTCACTTATTTCCATTCTTTATTTATATTGGTTTTTTAATTTGATCTAATTCATTTCCGAAATTTTAAAGAATAAATTTATTTACTGATTTTAAATTTTTTTCGTTTTTGGGTGTAGTTTATGCTGCACTGCACTTGTGCCTCCTTTTCTTCTGCTTGGTGAAAGGCAGATTTTTTATTTCTACCGGAAAAAATGTATGCGTATTTACCTTAAATTGCCATATAGAAAGGTCTCGTTTTTCATCATTTAACACAAACTTTTACAGTAAAGATAACAAAAACTTTACTGTAACAATAATAATTCTTCACTGTTTTTAAGAATGGTGAATCCAGGGAGATTTATAAAAAGAAATAATTTCACATAAAAGACTAACTGTCAAGTAATTTTATATACACCAAGATAGTTATATTTTAACACTAATTTATGCAAAAAAGTAAATATTTTAACAATTATCTTTTGTAACTATGTACAAAATACTTTACATGATATCGTTGTGTAATCAGGATTTCATTTGTTTAATAAATTTGCTTTTACATGCAATCATATTAAAATATATTTTTAACGGCATAACTCTGAAAAAACGAAATTTTTTTTTCTTTATACCATTTACTATTGTCTTTAGCATTTGTATTGTGATTATTTATATTGGCAAAAAAGCATTTCGATAACAGTAAATTTATCTATTATCTTTCATAATATTATTATCAATAATCACAATATCATACATTATAGTAGAATACAAGTAGCCTATATTTAAAGTTATATTAATATTTCTTATAGTTAACTTCACTTTAATAAGAATCTTATTAATTTTAAAAACACAACAGCATCTTGATATTCGTTATACTCCTTATAATTTCTGTTTTACTTGAAACAATTAGTTGTTTTTTGACGAAAAATAACTAAAATTTAACTAAATATGTAATTTATAAAAGCAGAAATACTTATAACAATTTCAAAAGCTGCTATAATGAAAAAGTTTCACTCGAATGATTTACATTTGGACGCAGTACTTTCCAATCTTCATCAGAGCAAGTTTATGTTAGACTAGATTATCCGAAAGAATTTTTTTTTCTAATACTTTAAAAAGGAAATGTTATAAAATCTCCAAGGTAACGAAAAGCTGTACCGATTTCTTTGCAAATACATTTTATTTCCATTAACACAATTAATATTCTTTTTCAATCATTGTAATTGATCTTTTCAATAATAAATTTAGGCGAAAGTTGATCATATCGTATTTACTAAATTATAATGTGAAAGGAATTGTCATTCGTAAAGCTTTTAATATTCTAAACAGCTGCATTTTAAACATTGAAGAATAATAATAACTCTTATACATAGTGTTTTTACTAGGGTCTCTGGTGCCTGATCCTCTCTAGCTACGATGAATATTAAACTCTTTCATACATGTCAACTCAAAAAAATATTTGTTACATTTCGTTTAAATCTTCACCAGAGGTGCATTTTGCTACCATAACAAAATTCTCCTATTTCAGAGAAAAAAATTCAAACCGTTCAAAAATTAGACAAAGAAAAAAAAAAAATACTTTTGTGTTTTATTTTCTAAAATACATTCTATCATTTCAATCGTCTGCGTATCTTAGCAACAACTATTTGCTAATTTTTTTAATGCTTCTATTCTAGATTTTTTTTTTTTTTTCTATCCCTAACTCATTCCTTAGGAATTCGGGGAGAAAATAAAAACTTAATTGAATACATGTACAGATTTAGGTAGAATAAAATATTGATGGAATCGTATGACTAAAAAAAAAAAAAAAAAAAAAAGCTGATTTAGCTTTCAGATAATTAGAAAACTTAACCATAAAAAAAAAAAAAAGTGTTTATTGAATAGGTAAATTTGGTACTAAAGTAATCTTAAACCTTTCTCTTGATCAATCCCACGGGTAAATTAGGCCCAAATGCTGCTTCCAAATTTACCCGTCCTCTTCCTCTCGTCATTTGAAAGTTGAGGGATTTTCTACCAATATAAAATATCATCGTAAATGTTGTCAATTTTTAATTTAATGAGTTATTAAATACATTTTATACTGCTGTACTAAAAATTGTAGTTTCAAAAATAAGTAAATCATATTAGTTAGTTTAACCATATCATAGTATTTTCCCATTTTTATTTATTTGTTTATTTATTTATTTATTTTACAGTTTTATTTTTTCAATTATTGATCTTTACTAAATCTTACACCTGCTAACCATAATACTCAAAAGGATATATATATTTTTTAAATATTCCCTTTGGCAGCCCAGTATCATTCATAATCAATGACCTTTGGTTAAGACTATAAACCTATTATAAGAGTGGACGGTGGAGTCCATTATTAAAGGAATGTAAGTAAATGTGACAAAGTTGAAACACGTGACTGCTGAAAAAAGGTTATCTTTTTTGGTATTTACCGCGTTATTGACGATTTTTTGTTCTGAATATAAATATTATTATTATTAAAAGATACAGCAAGAAAAACTAGTGTAAAACACTAGAGCTGCTGAAATTTATTTTTACCTTGTTATTAACACATTCCAACAAAGTTCAAATGTGTTTATAACTTTGGTTTGTCTATCTTTCACCTCTAGGGGTGTGTCCCAGACAGTCGCCAATTGGTCATCTGCGCAGCACTAGTGCGACGTAGAACCCAACCATCCATCCATTCGTCTATCTATACTCGCCTTAACTCTCATAAATAATCATGGACATTTTTAAAATCATATATTTAAACTAATTCAATTTAGAGAATTAAGTATAGCAATAAACATGTTATAAAAATAATTTATTAAAAATAATGAAATAATAAAAGATTAAAAATAATCTTACCTGTGAAATAAAATCCTTATTAGGACTGAGGACTACTAGTTTCAATCTGCGGATTTTTACGATACCAGTTTTCAAAAGTTGGACATTTGTCGAAATCTAAAATTTATCGAAAATATAATTGAATAATTTAAAAGCAATGTTATAATTTGAAAAAAAAAAAAAACTAACAGTTCTCCGTCCTAAACTAAATTCTGCTTTTGCCAGAATTTCATCAAAATCTTTTTTTTTTTTTTTTTCTTCTTTTTTCAAATTATAACACCGCTTTCAAATTATTCAATTATACTTTCGATAAATTTTAGATTTCGACAAATGTCCAACTATCGAAATCGACAACGCAAAAATCCCAGATTGAGACTAACAGGCCCTCAGTCCTAAAAAAAAAAAAAAAAAAAAAATAGCAGCAGTTGTTTTGGGTGGAAATAAGAGCATGGCCTCTTCGTCAGGTGAAAGAAGTATGAGTGCACCATCAAACCCGCAACGCACAAAACTGAATTAAATAGCAAGATTTAAAAAAAAAAAAAAAAAAAAAGAAAAAAAGAAAGAAACTGAAATTCAAAAGAAATACTAATGTGATAAGAATTACAAAATGCGAAAGAAAGAAAATTACAAATAGGTTGCTAAAGAAAATTGGAAATATTACGTGGATTAAAATAAGAAATAAAAGCAACAATCGAGAAGAAGTTATCTGAGTTAGAGTACGTTAGCGTAAAGCGCCGCGTATAAGGTGCCGTATCATGTGGTTCTCATTAAGCATACAACCTAGGGGAACGCCGGCCAGTCATGGAAGAGGTACGTCAGTAACGAGATGTATGCTCCTTTTTTGCGAATTATTAGGAATTTCTTGGATTAGTTTGTATCTATAATCCATCGCTCTCATCTAGTAAGTGTTAAAATTTTTGACTTGTTCATTTTAGTTAGTTATATAAATCGTAGTTTAAACATGGAAAGAAAAATATTCTGAAATATTTTTTAAAAATACAGCATTTGGCTTTCCCAGCAAACCTGTAAATGGAATCGGTTCTCCTTTTGTAAGTTAACCCGTTAACACCCGAATTAATTTTGCAAAATATTATTAGCTGATTATTTCACTTTTAAATTAATATAGACAACTGACAGTAAAATATGTTAACTTAAACAATTGTTCTTGATAGTTTTAAATTTAAAGCCTATCCTCATTTATTGACGTTTAGTGTTCTAGCGAGAAAACTTCGAGATAGAAAAACTTTGAGATAACAGATTAATTTCCTATTATATGTTGATCTCGAAAGTAAAGTATTATAATATATATTATTATTCAATATGATTTAAGTTAGTGTACCTACGCAAAAAGCAAATATATGTGCGACGAATGAAAAATTACAAAATGACTATGCAAATTATGAAATAATAATTAATAGTAGGCACATAAAACTTTCAGGGATCATTTAGAGTGACGCTATAAACTGTCACTAAAAAGCAGAAATCATTCCAAGAAACCACAAAAAATATACGTGCCATTTTATTAGCTGTCCTCAAATGAGGACACTGGGCGCTAACATCTTGTTCAATATTTTGTAATAAGATGATGAAAATTGTTTCGGGTAAGATGCCAGGAATTTTTCTTACGTTAAGGAAAGGTGCCTGGCTGTCTTCTTTGGTGTTTTAAATTACATCTGGGAATTAACATTAGCAAAATACTAAATAAGATAATAGATAGTGCTTTGTTTTACTTTTGATTGTGTTTTTTAGCAAATGCATAATATTTCATAAAAATGTGTATTTTACACTAAAACCCAGTAAACCGTCTTACCCCTAGATTGGGAAACGAAAGCGTTAAAAAAAATTTTTTATTTTAAAATTTTTATAGTATTTTTTATTTTAAAAATTTTATAGTATTTTTTATTTTAAAAATTTTATAGTATTTTTTGGACTTAAATATTTTTTAATATGTACTCAAACGTATAATTTTTTACAAGAGATTTTTACACAACAAATATAACTAATAGGAGATTTTTAAACAAAAAACTACTCCGCGTTATCCTAATTTACCCTATTTCGGAGCGTCATACACGAAAGATGTTGAAGAAATATCATTAAAAAGATGTTTGAATTTTTAAAAATGTAAAAAACTTTACAGAAATCTAAAGAGAAGTGAATGTAGGAAGAGAAACAATTTTAGCTTTAGAATTGTCAAAACAGTAATCATAAGACCAGATATGGAAAGGAATAGACGATTTAGAGATTTCTTCTTCCTTTGTCAAGATCATTTAACGAAGAATACTTTTTATCATATTGTCTCAATTAATGCTTAATTTACATTAACCCTCGCTTTCCCAAGATGGGGTCATTTTGACCCCATTTTGTAGTTGAAATTTAGTTAAGCCCGCCTCGTTCAAAAAGTGCGCTAATTCGCCAGGTATAGCAAACGTAACCAGTGGAATGTTGCAACTTCTAAACGGTACAAAAAGGCGCGGTGCTGGTGATTTTCGCCAAACGTGCCAAGCGGCACCTGAAACCTGAAAGTCATTTTTCTTGAACTTGGGAAAGCGAAGGTTAAACAATGATATGTTCTTACTGTTAGAGATTGTCTAAGTGACCAAGGAGAAAGAAAAAATAAATATAATATCAAATGAAGTAGAAATTTTTTATTTGTTATAAAAACATTTCTTCCGCATTTTAAACATGACAATTTTTAAGTAGTTATTGATGTCATACTTAACTGCAGAATTAAAAATCTTTAAATAAATCAAAAATGTTTCTTCGAAAGTAGTGGTGTTTTAAAAGTGGAAGAACACTGGCGGCTATGTAAATGATCATCAGTGATTAGTAGGGCTAATACGATCAAATATCAAATTATTAACACCGGGAATCGTATTTGTCTTCTTTTGATTAGTACCTGTACTTAAAATTTCTAGATACGATCATAATCATCTCTAGGAAACTACATATAATGTTCTTCACAAAACTTTCTTTTGCTTTTTTCTATACAGTTTCCCGCAGTGCAAATTGTTTATTGAAATTATTTTTTTATTATTAATGCCGATGAATTCCATTCTAAGTATTATGAAACTTAATGCCGAACGAAAGTCAGTTTTGTGATCTACAGACGGTATCCGGAAAAATGGATTAAAAAAAAAAAAAATTAATTAATTATCACAGATAGATAGTTCAACCATTTATTTTAAAGGTATTCACGAGTTCTTTTGAAAAATACTCATATTGAAACTTTAAAACCTCTAGGGGAAGGGGAGTACTTTCCCCGAAGAGGAAAAGATATGCTCTTACATACACATTTTTTTTTTTTTTTTTTTTTTTCTAGCTTATTATAGAGCAAGAGCCCACGACGGCCAGACCTTCGTTATTTAATAAAAGCTGAAAATTCTTCTGTGCGTGTCCCCTATACAGGTAAGAACGACCAGGGACTATAGAGTTTGGGTAGTGGTTACTTGGGCAGGTAACAGGTAGTAAAGGTGTATAAAATAGTACCTTAAATTCGTTAAAGTATAAAGCTCAATTTTTTTATATTTTATTAGGGATAACTTTAGAAATCTCGTCATCCATTGCCGGACACTTATGACAGTTGCTACCCCCTGCCAGACACCCCTAAATTTTAATAAATTATAATTATACTTTCGTTACAGTATAAAAGCTAAATGTTATATATGTTACTTGGGAACCTATAAAAAAAATGTTACCTCAATAGCCGGACAGTTTTAATGGTTTTTACACCTTGCCAGACACATCGAAAGTCCGCTGTAGGTGCGAGCGCGAGCACTTAGTCGATTGCGATCTTCAAAGATATCCAATAAAAAAATTATTTTATTACGTTCATAGTCAGGTTATATAAAGTAAAAAATGTAATTTTATTATGATAATATACAAAAAAAAAGCATTATTACATGTAAAAAAAATATTTATTCGTTGTCGTCGATATTTTCATTTTCTTCGTCACTACTCGCCCAGTCGATGTCATGATCGTCTTCAATATCGCCTTTTTCGTCAGTTTCTGAAAAAAAAAAAATAAACAAGATTATACAATTATGAATAATTAAAAAATTATGTACAATAATTTGTCATAATAATTACATACCTGATTGAGTTTTAAGCGAATCACTAACATAACTTGGTAGTTGATCTCCTGAAAACCATTTGAATTGGTATTTGTCATTTTTCAATACCCAGCCGTTATTGTCTGGTTGATATGTAGTTGGATTTTTCAGATGAGCATTATTCCAAATGGTACATATATAATTTGCTCGCAGAAATTGTTGCAATAGCTCGCTTTTGCAAGGTGGTAGATTGCTAGCGTCAAAATTTCGCAACTTTTTCCGGTCAAAAGCTTCGTTTACATCGGAGACTGTATACGAGTCGATGAATAATTGCAGTCTAGCGTCATCAACACCAATAACATTAGGGACATTGTAAACATTGCATATAAATCTCTGAATAATATCGAAGATGTTTCGTTGAAAATCTAAATTTTCAATTAATTCGCTGTTGCCGAAGTTCTTAAAAGCTTCCTGGTACTCGGGATTTTTTTTAAATTTCTTGTATGGTATTGATTTTCCTTTTCTGAAAAATGCAGGGTTAAAATCACAACCTGTGATGGCATGAAATCCAGGTAAACTCTGACAAATTAACTGTCCCAACTCTGCATGTATTTTAGTTAGGTCCACATATCTTAAGTTATTGCCAGTACCCGTAAGCATCCGAACAACGGAATCACTTTTAAGATGATGCATGTTACCAAGCATTATAGCCGCAATATCAGTATCAGCACTTCTTATTACTATTTCTGCTGGATAGTTGATGTTACATGCATGGTATACTATTTTCGTATCTGCTTCCTCGTGTGATGGGCATGACAACTCATCATCAACCCTTGAGATAACTTTGTTGGAATTATCAACAGTGAAATAATGACATTTTCTGAAATTGATGTTTATCGTTTTGTTGCCAATAAATGGCACCACTTCATCAGTAGCCCAATGTGAAATAAAAAAATTAACCAGAGCCTCTTTAAAATTTAAATTTTTTAACTCTTTCGCGAAATCACTTGATCGAATTTGTTCAGGCCCAGTTATAGAGTACTCCAATTGCGCGGATTCTAGCCGTTGGGAATGCTCGTAATCTTTGATCGATGGAGTAAAGTATTGATCAAAGATCACATCAATTCTCGATGCTTGAAATTGAGTAACCATTTGCAACAATTTTTTTGAAATATTTCCAAATGTTTTCGGAACATTCTTCATTGTATGCAACAGGAAGAAACCGTCAATTATCATAATATCTATATGATGTGGTTGCTCATGCTGGACCTCTTTCTCTAGACATTTCATCAGAGCAGATTTATCTGTCTTACAAATAGCGCCATCCAAATGGCACATGGACAATGGCACTGAGGTAATTGGGTAAGACAAAATCTTTGAAATGTCTACCTTAAAATCCATTGAGATACCCAGCATGCGTCCAAATAAATCTCTTTGGATTTTAATTTCTTGAATTTTACCACCTACTTGAACTTTTGTCTTCTTCTTATAATCGATAGAAAAATTGTCAAGGGAAATTTTTTTAATAGCTTTTTCAAATCTGGTAATATCTGAAAAACATTCGGAAACAAATGTTTTACGAAGATTATCTCCATTTTTTTCAATATTTAGTAGGAATGTCTCTACTGATAGCGATGCGGATTTTCCAGATGAAATATTTAATAGTTGGTCTTTCGGTACTTCTGAACTGAAGGGATTAATAAATCGATCAAAAGTAGCGATAAATTGTCTCAATTGTTTGGAATTCTTCTGGATATTATGAAGATTTAAGTCTGTTGAAACATCTTGATGAGTTCGCAGTCCTAGTTCTAGATAAACTTGACTTATTATTGAGGACCTAACATCATGATTACGAGCCCACCGTTGACGAGCCGAAATCGAATTGGTAAAGTGTATAACACCTGTGAGCCTTCTAGCAGCGTCTGCATTTATAGTTTGCTCTAACACCAGGTCAATTGGTTGTCTAGAAAATGGTTTGGTGGTCCGTTTGATACCAAAGCAACCTTGTTTAAATCCTTCGTATAAGTCAGGATGAGTTTCTGCAACTTTCTGCAAATTATCATAATATTTTACGGTCCACCGTGCATAATTTTGTTGGTTGCATATAAAAAATATATTTGTAGTCTTAGGCAATGTTGATATAAAAAGCTCAAAGTCCCCCGTACGAATGCTCCGTGACAAGTCCAAGTAATGATGTATGAGATTTATGTAAATTAAGTAAAATTGTGAAGTTTTACCATGCTCACCATTGAGACATTGTTGCTTGAAAATATTGTAATTATTCATCAATTCTTTCAGTTCATCATTTTCAATGTTGAAAGACGATATTTCGCAGTTTTGTAGTCTTTTCACTTCCTCTATCATATCATCTGTTAGTGTTGAGTTGTCATGTTGTAAAAATGATTCAAAATGTAGAACCTCCAATCCCAATGCTACCAAAGGATGCAATCTTTTGCAGCGGTTGAAGTGCTTTCCATCGAGAAACCCATTCACAGAACCACTTGCCAGCAAACTACTCTCAACCATAACATTTGTTAACCCACAGTCACTAATTACTTTACCGACTGCTTTAAAATAAGCCATCATAATGTGAAACGGTCCGAGGTGTATGAATAAATTATCAAATTTGGGTTTTTCCGTAGACTGTATTTGAAATGCTACTTTAGCTATAGCAAGATCGTAGGTTACCTGGATGGAACGTTGATGTAAATCTTCAGCATTTTTTTTACTCTGTTCCATAGTTTCTAGCACTATAGGTGTACTAGTTGGTGATGCATTGATTGGGGTTAAATAAGAAATAAGTTGTTGTGAGACAGCATTATTACAAATCCGAATATTGAAACCAACCCACATAGGAACGTCAGGTAACTGCAAAACGTGACTGATCATCCATATATTGTCGATTTCGGTGTATAGCTGCGAGTTTGTAGGGCGTATAATTTCTGTATTATCAATTGTTGATTGTAGTTCACTTGTCATTTTCGGTTTTTTAGGATACGGAATCTCTTCTGTAGATATGGCTTCAAAAGTTCTTCTTCTTCTTTTTACCGTTGTATGTGGTAAATTAATTTCATTATCTGTAATCGGCGCTTCAGACATGTTAAGTTCTTCGGGCATCTCAGATTCTTCGGTTATATTGGCCTCAATGTTCTGGTATATAATTCCTACGGTGTCATGTAGAGTATCCTTTCCGTTTGTAGTTTCCACAAAACGATCGAAATTATCATATGCCACACCAGTAAAAAGGTCAGGATTTCTTTTAATCGTTTCTGGGTATAAACTGGATTGTTCAAAAGAAGTATACGTTGTCTCAGTCTCTAGTTCCTCGATACCCTGATAGCTAATACAATGCCCATATCGATTAATAATATCGATAATTTTCCTACTGCTTGTTAAGCTCTTTAAAGTTATACCTAACATGATGTGCTTTGATGTTTTTACACGGCCATTATGGACAGCATAGATTACGTCTTGAGAATAAGAACGCACTTGACGAGCACATTTCAGGCTTTTTTTCCGTTTGTTATTACATCCACCTAGAAGAGTAAAGTAAAAGTCCAGTAATTGCGGTGGTATCGAAACTTCTCCTGACATTAAATGCTCTGTTGTTAGATTTTTTATCGGTAACTTATTTTTTTCCATTTGTAGTATTAATTTTCTTAAAATTAATGCAGCTTTTTGTAAAGTATTTTCGGTTTGTAAGTTTTCAAATATTGTATCGTCTATTGTTTGTAAATATTTGGGTGCTATAATTTTTTTATTACAAATAGTAAAAAATTTAATATCTTTAGAAAAATTTTTCAACATTTTTTCTTCGAGATGATGTGCAGTAAAAACAGAATTCACTTCAACAGAATTTTCTTCAAATATTCTTTCCAATACATCGGTGTACATTTCATGCAAATATACTAATAAATAACAGCGCCCTTTTTTAATTACGTCTTCCTCGATGATGCCACTTATTTCATTAAAAGCTAATTGTTGATATTCCCGATGAAAATGCCAATCACTTTTACTGGATGGTTTTTTAGAAGATGATATTTCATTATTGAAACTAATTCTACATTCTGTATGATATGATTTTTGGACCAGAAAATTTTTTTAATTTATTCAATAATTCTGCATACTTCTCTTGACCTTCGATGTTGGGTAGTACGCTAGATTTAAATTGGTTGGTATCAGCTTTATGAAGTGGAAGCATTCGTGAACGTTTTTTTTTTATGTTTCCTGTCACAAAACACACAAACAATTAGGTAGTCGATATTATTAGCTTCCTTCTCGGTTAGAATATTTCCATCCTGAGTTAAATCATTATCTTCACTAAGATCTGGTTCAAAAACTTCAATATTTTCTTGAGAAGTTGTAGATTGAAGTCCTATTGATTCAGAAGTTAAACTTGATTGCATTGTTACTGAAGATTCTGTAGAAGATGACTGTAAATGACATGGTTCTGTGGTCAACTTAGGTATCAACGACGAGGTTGTTGAGGTATTGTCTGTAGAAACACTGGCTGATTTTTGTTTTTCACTGTTTTTTGTCCAATTTTCAGGTTCAGAAGTTAAGTATTTTTTCATAAGTCCTGTAAATGCTTTATAACATCCCCGGTGATAACCATTTTCTGTATACTCATCAGGCAGAATAATGTCTTTATATTTAAGGTTATGTTTTTTTCTGATTTTCAAAACAGTTTGACATTTTTTTAAAGTTTCCTCCGAAAACAATATTATCTTACCATCACTTTTATTACACACAAAACAAATTAATGTGTCTCCCATTATAACACTTTTTACTAAAATTACACTTTTATTTCACAAAAAAACGACACAAATATCAATGGTAAAACGTGGTTGTAGCTACACATAATTCTTCAATACATCACTAAAAGACAGATGATGCGCAGTGAAAGATCGCAGTCGACTAAGCGCCCTATCTCACTCGCACTCGCTGGAACAGTCGTTACCTCGCGCTCGCACCTACAGCGGACTTTCGATGTGTCTGGCAAGGTGTAAAAACCATTAAAACTGTCCGGCTATTGAGGTAACATTTTTTTATAGGTTCCCAAGTAACATATATAAAATTTAGCTTTTATACTGTAACGAAAGTATAATTATAATTTATTAAAATTTAGGGGTGTCTGGCAGGGGGTAGCAACTGTCATAAGTGTCCGGCAATGGATGACGAGATTTCTAAAGTTATCCCTAATAAAATATAAAAAAATTGAGCTTTATACTTTAACGAATTTAAGGTACTATTTTATACACCTTTACTACCTGTTACCTGCCCAAGTAACCACTACCCAAACTCTATAGTCCCTGGTCGTTCTTACCTGTATAGGGGACACGCACAGAAGAATTTTCAGCTTTTATTAAATAACGAAGGTCTGGCCGTCGTGGGCTCTTAGGCTATTATTTCCAGCTAACACACTCTCGTTTTCTAAACGTTGAACAAACGATAACATGTTTCATTAAACGCTTCGAAATCAAGGGGGAGGGGGTGGAGCAATGTTCCTATATATTTACAAAATTCTTCTTCCAGTTGTCTACTACTAATACATACTTTCTTTTTTCAATTTCACAATGATTTGTTAAAAGCGTACATCTATGTATGGTTGTAAAAGTTTATACGAAATCTTGCTCTATATTGCCAAACGTTAATTAAAAATAATATGCCAATTGTTTGACGATTTGCACCAAAACTTGTTAGACGCTAATTTATGTAGAGATTCAATTACATACAAATTTATATGAAATTCTGTGCTTTAGTTCTTGATATAGGGCTATCACGATGTTTTTGTCACGCATACACAAAATTACACACAGAGAGACAGAAAGACATTTTTTTTTTCTAAAAACGATCAAATCATGTTCTAGAACTCTCAAAACGCGTAATCAGTCGAAAACCAGAAGTCTAACTTTTTTACGAAACCAACACTTTTCTTCTATCGAATGTTGAAGAAAGTTAAAATAGACGTTTCTTTCAGAAGAGACAGATATCAATTACCCAATTCAAGACATAGTTTTTATCGAAAGAAACTATTTCGTAATGTACAATATGAAAAATTTTGTGAAACTGAACACGGTATCATCTTGCAGAAAACTGAAAATCTTGATGCTATCTTAGGAAAAGTACTTCGGAAGCATTTTTAGAGACACAGATCTAACCTTCGCTCCAGATAGATGTTCTTTGAAGCATTTAAGATGCTTAACTTTCCGCTGCTGAAAATTTCAATTGCAAAAATAAAAATTATTTTGATATGTGTCAGATATAATAAAAGCAGGGAATGGGCAATACGAAACATTTGAGAATATATAGAAGAGGTATCGTAGAAATTCACCTTTGATGAATATGGTGCAATTTTTCAGGAATTTTGTATTTATTTATTTTTGTTTTTTCGCTAAAATTAAAAAAAAAAAATTGTTAAATTTGTTTTAAAATATCACAGATATGTGTTTTAACAATTCGTTTTAATTAAAACAAGGCAAACAATAAAGTCTAGAACGACTAAAGACGGTGTGCTACATGCTACCGAAATAGCTGTCTGCTTTCCTATTATTTCTGTTTGGCAGACTTATGTTCTGTATGTTCTAGACATTGTTGTTTGCCTTGTTTTTATAATCACACGTCAAGTCTTCTATTAACATTCGTTTTAGTGGTATTAACAGATACATATTGTAATACTCATATAAAATACTCATTATTCATATTGAAAATATTTATCTCTCTCTTTTAGAGGGAGGAGGAAGATCCTCCTACATCTAAAAATATTTTAACTTTGTTGACTAGTATATAGCTTGTTCTTTAACACTTTCAAAGTTTACTTTAACGAATAATCCTGTATGCATGTTTGTTCTTTAACACTTACAAAGCTTATTTTAATGACTAACTGTGAATTCATTTTTGTTGATGTTGTATGTTTGTTCGTTAACATTTTCAAAGCTTATTTTAATGAATACTTTTGTATGCATTTTTGTTGATATTGTATTTTCGGTTCGTTAACGTTTTCAAAGTTAATTTTAATGAATAATTGTGCATGCATGTTTGTTGATATTTTATACTTGTTCTTTAACACTTTCAAAGCTTATTTTAATGAATAACAGTGTATGTATTTTTATTGATGTTGTATGTTTGCTCATTAACATTTTCAAAGCTTATTTTAATGAATAATTTTGCATGCATGTTTGCTGTTTGCAAATATTGTATTTTTGTTCGTTAACCTTTTCAAAGTTTATTTTAATGAATAAATGTATATGCATGTTTTTGATATTGTATTTTTGTTCGTTAAGGTTTTCAAAGTTTATTTTAATGAATAATTGTGCAATCATGTATGTTGATATTGCAGGGATGGAACACGGGCGCAGAATTCATACCACTATGAATGTAAGAAAATTTTCTACCTCTTAGATCAACGATATTATAGGTATGGAAATTTCTTAAACAGATTCCGGTATGAATTCTGCGCCCGTGTTCCATCCCTGATATTGTATGCTTGTTCTTTAACACTTATAAAGCTCATTTTAATGAATAACTGTGTAGGCATTTTTGTTGATGTTGTATGTTTGTTCGTTAACATTTTCAAAGCTAATTTTAATGAATAATTTTGTATGCATTTTCGTTGATATTTTATCTTTATTCGTTAACATTTTCAAACTTTATTTTAATGAATAAATGTGTATGCATGTTTGTTGATATTGTATTTTTATTCGTTAACATTTTCAAAGTTTATTTTAATGAATAATTGTGTATGCATTTTTGTTGATGTTATATGTTTGTTCGTTAACATTTTTAAAGCTTATTTTAATGAATAATTTTATATGCATTTTTGTTAATATTCTATTTTTGTTCGTTAACATTTTCAAAGTTCATTTTAATAAATAATCGTATATGCATGTTTGTTGGTATTGTATGCTTGTTTTTTAACACTTACAAAGCTTATTTTAATGAATATCTGTGAATGCATTTTTGTTGATGATGTTGCATGTTTGTTCTTTAACATTTTCAAAGCTTATTTTAATGAATAATTTTGTATGCCTTTTTGTTGATATTGTATTTTTGATTCGTTAACGTTTTCAAAGTTTATTTTAATGAATAATTGTGTATGTATGTTTGTTGATATTGTATACTTCTTCTTTAACACTTTCAAAGCTTATTTTAATGAATATCTGTGCATGCATTTTTTGCTGATGCATATATTTTGTTGATGCATATTTTGTTATATATATACTAATGATATAAACTTAAGATTGGCTTTTTTGAAGTATGTCCTTTTTCTTTTTTCTTTTTCTTTCTTTTTTTTTTTTTTTTTTTTTTCTTTCTTTTTTTTTTTCTTTCTTCTTCTTTGCCAGGGTACGATATATTATTTTAAATATATGTGTGTTTCAGAATAACTTAAAAACAAATAATTGCGGAAAATTCAAACTAGGCATCTCAAAGATCTTACGAGACCAATATTGATAAATTCGGCATCTTATCCCAATTTTGGGGTAAGATGCCGAAATAAAACCGTTAAGTAAAACTTATATGTCAAAAATTTTATAATATTTTTGAAGCTAAATATATTTTTAATATGCACCCACAACTATAAAATTTCACAAAAGATCAATAAATAACAAATATAACCAATAGGGGATTTTATGAAATATTAAAAAACAACTAAGGCGTCTTCCCCCAATAAATTAACTTCTGAAACCAGATATATGAAAGTCTGCATTTTTACTTGCTTCTATATTCATGAGAAGGAAATACTGGATTCGCCAAAAATTTTCTCGACTGTCAGTTTTTGACAGTTTCATACATTTTAAAAGGTTCTAAAAATGTTTTAACCATTTTTGGAATGATATATGCCTCTCTGAGTTTCTGTTGCCAAAATTTATAGCAGTTTTAGTTAAAGAACTAACACGCAGAATTTCATATATTTAACTGAAACTTCACATAAATAGGTGTCGATAAAATTTTGCGTTAATCTTTCAACGGGTGATGCTTTAGTTTCGTTTATCATAATTTTTAATATACACAGAAAGACAAAATTTCGGACAAATGTAATTACATTGAGAATTGTTTTAAACTAATCAGTGTAAAATTAAAAAAAAAGTTTATTTATAATAGTAATAGTCAATCAGGATACAATTTTTGAACATGTAGTAACATCTTCAGGAGCGAAGCGAAGTATTCTCCCCCTCCTTTCAAGTGTCTAAAATTTTCATTTTTTTAAAGAGCTTTTTAATATTTTAAAAAAGAGTGATTAAACCATAAATCTGTTATAATTTGAAAAATAACTATCGATTTTTTTCTCTTAAAAAAAAAAAAAAAAAAAAAAAACTTTTTCGGCACTGTTCGTTTCGATACTGATTATTTATTAGTTTTCTTTTCTTTTCATTTCTTTAAAAAAAAAAAAAAAAAAAAGATGAAATTCTGCTAAAAGCAAAATTTAGCTTAGTATGGAGGCCTATTATTATTATTATTATTTTTTTTTTTTTTTCCAAATTTTAACATCGCTTTCAAATTATTAGGACGGAGGACTATTAGTCACAATCTATGGATTTTTACGATACCAGTTTTACGATAGTTGGACATTTATCGAAATAAAAAAATTAACGAAAACATGGTTGAATAATTTGAAAACGATGTTAAAATTAAAAAAAAAAAAAAAAAAAAAAAAACACTAATAGTCTACCGTACTAAACTAGATTCTGCTTTTGCCAGAATTTTGAAAGAAAAAGAAAAGAAAATTAATAATAATCAGTATGGAAACGGACAGAATCGAAAAAGTTGAAGAAGCCCTTTTTTAGACAAAAGTGCATATTTTATTTACTCAATTATATTTTCGATAAATTTTCGATTTCGATAAATGTAAAACTGGTATCGTAAAAATCCGTAGATTGAGACTAATAGTCCTCCGTACTAAACACTGAATCGAAAGCAGAGCTGCCAATATTCTAATTAAGAATCCAAAAGATTGTTCGTACCCGCCTTTTTTTTTTTTTTTTTTTTTTTTTTTTTTTTTCACACCAGTCTTCTTTTAGAGAACTTCATCGTAAATACATTTAAAGAGAATTACTATAAAAATTAAGTGGCATGGAAAAAGGGGCGGGTATTAACAATACTACGAATGAGGCTGGCCGCTATAAGAAAATGCATTTTTTGAGAGGCCGTCTATAAGGCACAAAATTGATTTCCTTTCAACAATTGCACTTTTCTGTCGTCTCTATTCATCATAGAAAATAATTCTGAAACAACGCCATCCATTAACGTTTTTCGTTAATAAGTGAGAAAGCTATAAAAAGGTAAGTGGAAAGTGGGAATTTACAGTGAATGCATAACGCCAAATAACAATGTTTTAATTTTAATTACGTGAATTTATTTTGGAATGCAGGAAAGAAAATATTGTGATAGCGACAACTCACTAATTTTTTCTTGTACATGATAGAATCTTTATTTTCTGCAGGTAATAGATATTCTATTTTATTTTCAAGATAATTATTGTTTAACCTTTTTTTTTTCTTTTTTCTTTTTTTGCACAACTTTTAACATTTATATATATATATATATATACAAAGATCTATATTTTTTATTACATGAATATGTATATTTACGTTTAACTTTTTAAAACATACTTTTGGTTTAAATAATTGATTTTTTAGTTGCACAGTGCAGGGTTCGTACTCTCCGTCCTTTCTTCAGGACACTGTCAGGGATGAGAAATTTTCAAATTTATTGCTACCACTAATTTTATACAATAATCCTTACCCTGTATAGTCGCGGCACATTGCTATGAATGTACCAAAAGTATTTCTACATGAAATTGGTCGGGGCAAAAAAGGAGGAAATTTCTTATCTCTGAGAGTGTCCTGAAAAAATGGCGGAATGTACGATCTCAGAAGTCAGAAGTTGCACATCAATTTAAGCTAAATGTATATACAAGAAAAATGGTTCTTAGCTATATTTAAAGTTTCCAACTTAGCACCTTTTCGCTACTTGAAAATTTTATTATTATTTTTTTATTATTATTATTACTATTCAATCAACGAAAACCGTTACAGTTCACTGATTATTTCTATTAAATTTTTCCTGTAGCCGAAAATGTTAAGTTGGCAACTATGGCTATTTTTGATGAAAATCTGTTTGATCGTTTTATTATTTTTATTTTTAAATAAAATGTGATTTTTTATTTACTTATTTATTTTCCAAGCTACTTCGTACTGATATTTTAAAATTTATAAGCTTTCAATTACCCAACTTTTACCTTATGCTAGATGAAAATAAACATGTTTTTTTTTTTTTTTAATTAGAACATAAAAAAGCTTTAAAAAAAATCGTTAAACTTCAACTGGCTTTGATTAAACTTAAAACTGGCTTTAAATAGTAACTAAAATTTCACATTCCAAAAATCTTTAAATTTGGTTGAACGTTAGAGATGTTATAGTAACATAACATTTATTTAAACTCAAGGCCAGCCATATGTTGACCTTTTTATAATTTACAAGCTGTCTTGCAACTGAAAATTGCCGATTTAAAAGCAAAAAAGTAAAATTTAATTAATCTCAAGTGCGCATTATCATCATTATATATATATATATATATATATATATATATACAATAAAGCTGACTTTACGCTTGTTCATTTATTTTTGGAAACTTTTGCAGTCCTTTTCCTTTTCTTCCTCCTCCTCCTTCTTTTTATTTATTTATTTATTTTTTTAATACATATTATTTTTTTAAAAAGTTTTCTAAAATAACCCATTCTTCAAATTTCATTGGCAGTTGTTCCTATTAATGCGTGCTTCAATGGTTTATAGCAAACTATTTTGTTTTTTTCTATCATAAAAAAATAATGAAATATTAAAAATATTATTCTTTTAGTTTTCCCAATTTTATTTCTTCTCCAAAGTATAGAATTGAAACTTATTATTATTTTTCTTTCTTTAGATATCATTTTACCCATTCCCATTTCTGATGTCCCAGAATTATTTTACTCCCGAAAGTAAATATTTGAATGTCTGTATATTTTCCTATTGTATTTTTGTTCACGGGGAGATATTTTATTTCTACTCATAATATGCATTATATTTTTATATAGTTCATGTTTAATCTTATGTTGTATACATTTGCAATTTTTCCCCCATTCATACACACACACACACACACGACACGCTGCATATACGACTAACCGAGGACTAATATAAATTTTCAACTGGACACAACTTTTAATAATATTTGACACAAAATAAAGCATATTTTGCAAAAATTCCAAACCGAGGACGTCTTCGGATGCAGGTGTGTCCCCAGTAGGAAGGTGTGTAAACCGGCGAATACCCCCACTTCCCCTCATAGACAAACACACACACACACATACACACGTTGTTACATGAATATGTCTATTTACACTCAACATTTAAATTAATTATTCAATCGTTATCCTTTTATTTATCTATTTATTTACATTTATATTTATATTTATATTTTATTTATATTTTATTTTATTTATTTGTTTATTTATTTATTTTATTTTATTTTACTTATTTTATTTTTATTTTTATTTTATTTTATTTATTTATTTATTTTTATTTTTATTTTTATTTTTATTTTATTTATTTATTTATTTATTTATTTATTTATTTTTTTTTTTTTCTTTTATTTTTTTTTTTTTTTTTTTTTTGGGGGGGGGGGGGTATTTTTCTGTTATCCTAGAATAAGAGGACAAAACCATTAGTATATAGGTGATGTAGTTAGATTTTTGAAAATAAAACATTCAGAAATCCTGACATAAAAAGAAGCTTTTCACCTTTCAGAATAATCTGGTGTGTCACTCACACGACTTTCTCTTACCCTGAAATTTAATACTATAAATACAGGATGGAGATTAAGAGGTAAGATAACGATGTTATGTAAACCTATGTTAAACAATTCAAATTAGGCTTCGGAAGAGTTTTATATGATAATTAATTCTGTGTGAGGGGGGGGGGGGTCAACCCCCCGTTTCATTAATGCACCTACATTTATATAGAATTTAATTCGGTTATTAAAAAATAATTTATTAAAATTATTATTTAAAAAAATTATCTTTTATGATAATGCAGACGATTTCCATATTAGAGAAGTAGTATAACACTAAATATCCAAAAAAGTCCATTTTATTCTCAATATTTAAAAAAAAAAAAAAAAAAATCTAAGGTTTTTTTCGTTAAAAGTAAAAAAAAAATCGATAACTTTGTTTTAAATTATCCCAGATCGATGGTTCAACCATTCGTTTTAAAGGTACTGGCGAGCTCTTTTGAAAGATACCCATCAGGAAAATTTACTCCCCTCGAGGGGGGAATTCCCCCCAGGGGGGGGGAGGCGAGGCTCCTACATACACAAAAGAAAATTTCCCAGTTGACTATCTCTATTACAAAAAATATATATTCGTTTCATTTGGTTTAGTGCAGTCTATAGACGTTAAACTCTACTTACCTGCAATTTCCCCCATAGACGTAATGTATTAGAATACTCTTGATTGTCCCTGTACACGAACCATCCGCTTGATCTTAACGAAAAGCTTACTGTAGCATCCCTGAATGATACACATTTAGAATACCAAGTTTGGAATGTCTGCTACTATTTGTTCTTGAGATATGCTGATAACAGACAGACACACACACAGGCACACAGACCAACCGCTAAAAACATGATTTTCGTATTCAGGAGACCTCAAAACGTGTAAATATAACAAAATCTCACTTTCGAAAATTTGACTCAAAAACAATACTTTCTCTACCTTATGGGTAAGAGAAAGTATAAAGGGAGGGGGAAACGAAAAACAGAAAATAAATAAATAAATCCTCACCATTATATGTTCCACCCCTAATAAATTATTTTCTACTGATTGACCCTTATTGGCCATTTGGCAAAATTCCGCGCTGTCCTTGGGTAGATAATATATACATACTCATAAACAAAATTTTTTTTTTTATTTCAACAAAGCAGTCTCACTGATGTTTCGGCAATTATTTGCACGTATTTAAAATTGTTTTGAGATAACTATATCTTTTAGGAAGTAAATAACAAAGTATACATCATGTCGAAAGACTGTAAATAGCATTCTAAACACATCCTATCTGTGATTAAAGAACAAAAGCCTAACTGAAGCGTGCCCTGTTTTAATATAATTTAAATTTTTCTTATCTATTCCGAAAGTGTGGAAACAATTCCACTAGAAATGGAAATGAGTTGCCATTTTAGAAACGTCTCAAAAACAAAGTAGGACAGTGACGAATATTCACAGAGTTTAATGAGGTTGAGTCAAAACTATACGAAAATGTTTTCATGAACATAAAGAACATAGATCAATATGTTCATCAAATAAATGACGGATGTCTGTATTTCTGTCAAGATATTTTTGATAAAGTGACATTTGAGATTGGTGATAGTTCAAACTGAATAATAATTCCTACATTCGAAAGAGATATATTAATGTACCATATTTTCCAGCGTATAATGTGCAGGTTTGTTCAATCTGTTTTACACTGGAGTTTTTAATTTACAGTAAGAGCTATTTTTTAACAAGCTTTTGTTTCTTACAAATATAACCTTATTTGTAAATTAAATTTTCTTGTGTGTAACTCATTTATGTGACCTGCACGTAAAATATGGTATATGAAAAGGTATTAAAATAATTTATTCGTTAGAATTTAAATAAGAATTTTACAAAAAGAAGAAGAAAAAAATCTTTAGAATTTTTTTTCTTTATTTTCCACTCTTTCTTTTTCTTTTATTTATCTTAAATTACTTATTCACAGTTTTTCATATATTTTTAAATTATTTGAAAACTTACGAAAAACGGGCATAAATAAAGATAAAACATTTCTTTTTTCTGTGCTTAACGGCCCTCTTCACTCACCGTCGCCGGAATCCCGAGCCAATATTATTCTATGAGAAATTTTCTTTACAAGTAACTTGGACCTTTGACAGACATTTTTTTAAATGTATATTTTTAATTTTTAATATTTTATTCTGAAATTGCAAAATGAAAAATTTCACCTATTGAGAACTCGTATTTTGCAGCTTCGAAATAAAATATTAAAAAAAAAAAAAAAAAAAAAAAAAAAAATACTTAAAAAAAAAAAAAAAAAAAAAAAAAAGTCAATTAACAGTTGGGAATTTTCTGAATGTGAAAACAGAATTTAAAAATATGTATTAGTTAATATGTTATTTGTAAAGAAAATTTCCCATAGAATAACATTAGCTTCGGCTTCTGGCAACGGTGAGTGAAGTACTGAAGGCTTCATATAAAAGCTTACATTTCCATTTAATATTTATAAATTGGACTATTTTAGGTTTGTTCAGTAAAATATATGCTCAGGCAACAATTCTTGGAGTTCTTGATAGAATTTTTACAGGTCTGAAATCTTTAAATTGCGTTTTCTTACTTTCAATTTTTCCATGAATTCATGATTTTCAAAATGCTTAAACTTCTATAGATATTTAAGAAAAGAATTAATTTTTACAAGCAAACACTTGCGAAATTTTCGCAGTATTTTTTTTTTTTTTTTTTTTTTTATCTTTACAGTTTGAAGTCTTATCAATTTCACCACCCAATATAAATTTTAATTCCTCAGAAACCAAATTATTATCAGTTTCTTTTTCTTTCTTTTTTTTTTAGGGGGGGGGGGAGGGAGAGAGAGAGGGATGAAACGCTAATGATAGTTAACCCAAAATCATTCAAAGAAAATTTTCAAATTAAAATTCCTATTTGTCGATCCAGTTTGCATACTTCCTCAGGCGGGACAGCTTTAGTATAGGACCCCTATGGCGACTTTTAAATTTTTTGCCGCAATGTTCGCGATGTCTTTTAATCCTTTTGGCGTAATTTTTTGTTAAAATACTTCATACCTAGTTCGATTATACTTCTTATTGCTTTTTTTAGTCAATTTATGATACAAAAGTTCCTATTTTGTTTATAACTTTAAAGTATTGCAAGGTTTAAAATGATACTTGCAAAGATTGTAAAGATGCAAATTTTAAAAATAAATTTTTCTATAAAATTATCTCATCAGGCAAATGTCGTCATTTTTTTTTTTTTTTTTTTTTTTAAATGAGGTCACTGAATTGAGTGATCTAATAAATAAGTGCTTAAATATTGCTTGTGTATTATTTTTTAATTCTCGGTCATTATTGCATCGTTTCTACAAAATATAATCGTAATTGGTCCACGTTAGAGAAATTTAATATAGATTGTTATTATTATTATTATTATTATTATTATTATTATTATTATTATTATTTCTTTTTTGCATGTTCAATAGAATCTACTTAAAAGAATTAAGGATTGATTTTTCAATATCTATAAAAGGAAGAAAAAAAAATTAAAAATAAAAATATAACAAAAATCATGTTTTTTTTTTCCAAATGTTTACATAACCACGCCTTTTTTCTTTTTCTCAAAAACTAATCAATAAACTGAAAAAATACATTCCTAATTCTCTTAAGTAGGTTTTATTGAACATCCAAAAAATAATTAAGTCTAATAATTAATATCTGTAGAAGTTTAAGCATTTTGAAGATCATCAATTAAAGAAAAAAATGCAAACTGAGAAAATGCAATTTAGAAATTTCAAATCTGTAAACAATGCATCAAAAACCATAAGAATTGTTGCCTGACTATATATTTTATTGAACAGATCTAGTGTAGTTCAATTTATAAATATTGAATGGAAATATAAGCTTTTATATAAAACCTTCATTGATGCCTAGTTAAAGGTGCCACGTCTCCTCCTCAGGGGCGTAGCTTGAGGGGGGGAGTCTCCCCCCCCCAATGTTTTAAAAAATAGAGCGGCATATTGAAGTTTCTGGGGGCGCTGTTTTGCACCTTAAAGTTCATTTGAAAGGGGATCATAATTTTGTTAATTATCGTTAGTTACCAAAAACACTTAAGAATTTTATGTATCACAAGCTGACCAACTGGTTCACCGACCAGCAGAAAAAGTTTGTGTTAAAATGTCTGACTGTATCAAACTCCTGTTAGGTGCCGCCTGCGGCGCCCTCTTAACTGATTAGACGCCTAAAACAGCCTTTTAAAACGTGTATAACAGCCTGTTTTACCACCGTGCAAACGACTCTTGAAAATTCTCATCGTATTCACAACGTTTAAAAAAATCTGATCATAACAAATTCCTGTTCCGGGGCCCCTACTTCCCGTTTCAGACACTTACAATAGTCTGCTCGCTTACCGTACAAAAGACTTAAAAATTCTGATCGTATTCAGGACCTTTTAAGAATAAGTTAGTAGCAAACTCCAGCTGACCGACGCCCTTACCTGTTCAGGCACTTACAAAGGCATAATGAGGTTTCTGAGGCGCTGTTTTGCGCCTTGAAGTTCATTTGAAAGTGGATCATAATTTTGTTAATTATCGTTAGTTGCCAAAAACACTTAAGATTTTTATGCGTCAGAAGCTGCCTCGGTGACTAACTGGTTCACCGACCTGCAAAAAAAGTTTGCATTAAAATGTCTGACTGTATCAAACTCCCATTAGGTGGTGCCTGCAGCACCCTCTTAACTAATTAGACGCCTAAAAGAGCCTTTTTAAACGTGTATAACAGCTTGTTTTCTTACCGTGCAAACGATCCTTGAAAATTCTCTTCGTATTCACGACCCTTGATCTGATCATAACAAATTCCTGTTTGGGGGCGCCTATGGCATGATTCCCCACTTTAAACACTGACAATAGTCTGTTCGCTTACCGTACAAAAGACTGTTAAAAATTCTGACCTTAGCAAATTCGCGCTCTGTGGCGACTGAGGCGCCCTTCTCCCATTTTGGACACTTACAACTGACTCTTAAGTATGCGCAATCGCTTTTCTCCTCCAAAAACTTAAAATTATGATTTTTCAAGACCTTACCTCGAAAAAAAAGAGCAGTTTATTGTATGTTATGGCTATTGTATAAAGACGAAATTAGATGAGGTTTTATTTGGTTATAACGATTTCTCACTAACAGTTTTTTATTCTAAGTGATTCTTTAAGCAAATTTTTTATTTTAGTTTCATAGCTAACAGGTTTTGAAACATTTATAAGTCTATAGAATTCAGCTAGTGTTTCTTGACATGAAATAGCGCAAGAAGCTGATTTAATGTCGCATTAATAGGTACATATTGGGCAATTGGCGACGGTTTGGGATTAACGCCTCAGTGGCGGTCCGAAGACAAGCCATCACAATTTTTATTTTCTGCGGAAGGGATGGTTCCCCCGCTTCAGTATCTCCCAGAGGTATTATTTGCAGGGAGCATGGAGGTCATTGCAGCCACGACAGATTTTACGTGCACCAGAGACTGATGCTCATGATGGTCTTCAGCTAGCTCGATTATTGAATCCGCAATATTTCTATTGCGAGATCGACGTTCTACCAACCAGGCTACCACAACAATATGAAATAACTTATATAGTGAGTAGTTGAAAAGAGGAGTGGACTCTTAGGAAGGGATGTGGGAAATACCGATCCATTGATGGAAGAAAATTTGTCATTGAGCCTGTAGCTAAAAATTATCGATTACATATGTTCGGCTTATGAAAGGTGTTTTTTTTTTTTTTCAAAATGGTTGCACTGTAATCACTAGATTTTAGGAATATGCCCCAAAGGATGGCGTGTGTGTGTGGGGGAGGGGCCACGTATTAACCAACGAGAGGGCCTGTGCCCTCGATCCCAAAGATGACAACACCCTTGAAAGTATGCGTGTGGCATTTTTAGATGAGGAATACGAAAGGGCGCCAAATGTCGGGTCTCCCCCCCCAATCAAATTTTCACGCTACGCCCCTGCTCCTCCTTAAGTTATGAATGAAGAAATATTGCATTACTAATGACACTTGAAATACTACAATCATAACAAGTCGAGATACTTTGTTTCCATATAAATCTATAATATATGTAATATAAATCAATATAAAATTATAATATTCGTGTCATTCATCTTTAGAAAAAATTATAAAAAGGTTTAAACAGATTGCACCATAATAATGATTTAAAGAATAAATATTAAAAAATAAATCCCTTATATGATCGTATTAAACATTTTAGAATTCTTATGCTCTAGTTTAATGTAATCAGTATATATCAACTTCTGCCATTATTTATCTGTCTTTATTTAATTTATTTATTTTAAAGAAAGGTGTATTGAAAAAAATTTAGATACATAGTTAAAAAATAAAAATAGGCTGTGGAATGTATCAATAAAAATTTTATGCTGATTTAGTTTCATATACTTGTTTTGAAATATTTGTCGCTGAATTCAGCCATTTTAATTAAAAAATAAATAAATAAAATTCTTCCCTTTCAATTTAACCCGTATACATGTAATTGAATGAATGCCTTTTCTATTAGTTAATCGTTTTTTCAAGTGAAATGTTAAATATCTAATTTTAAAAATATACAGCTAACACAAATTGCTTATAAACAATTTCCATTATTAAAAGACAAACATAAATTGATTTTACCATTTAAATATTAAACTTGAATCATAAACGCTTCTTAAGCGAATATATAAAACTTTCTAACATTTCCGTTATCACTGTTCTGAGAAATACAGTCGAACCTCGTTAACGTGAACTACTTTTAACATGAACTGTTTCCACAATCCCCGTCAAAAGGAAGATTAGTGTAGTTATATGAAGATTAGTTACTGATAGCATGAACAATATCCCCCCCCCCCTCCCCTTGAGATTCACGTTAACGAGGTTCGACTTTATAATTTAAAAAAATTCTTCATAATATGGACTTAGACAACGATATTAAGACAATTTCGTTTCTGTTTCTTGAAATTATGTGTTATATTTATTACTTGCCTCTATTATATCAATTATCTCAACTGTGACGTGAGTAACAACTGTTATATGAGTTATTAATGACTTATTAACATGGGTATTTAAATCATTGCTCTATGTATGCAGCGGATTTCAATTTATTAAGAATCCATGTGGTTGGTAAAATTGTGAGCGTTTTATAAAACACTAAAATGAATTACAGAAAAGATATATTGCTAAACATTGACTAGAGTAAATTAATATCTCATATATATATATATATATATATATATATATATAGCATAAAAAACGGCAGTATTTTGAGTGACGCAGCAAAGCTCAAACAAAGCTTAGCAGCGACACTCTATTATACAGCTAATTTAACATCAAAGGGATTTGGAAACGCCGACATTTAATATCTCAGTAAATAGGAGATATTTTGATCTGATGTTTTCAGAATAACCTTTTTTCTTCTGTCTGATGCTATCCTGAAAGTTTCACACTTCAAAATTGTATATATTTGAGATCTGGAGTTGTAATTTAAGACTTCGAAGAAAAAATGTGTTTTGTGTGAGTTTTTTTTCTCGAAAACGGCTCGAAGAAATTTTATGAAATTGATATATGATATTAATTTATTTTGTCTGTGAAGCATGACGTCGCCCGTTTTTCCCAAAAAACTCTTGTTTCTTAAATAATTTAGCTTAAAAATCGAACTATTTTTTCCTCCGCTAATACATGTATTTGAACTGCATATTCTCAGAATTCAGAACAGGCGTCATTCGGTTTTCTGAGGCTGTGGTTGGTTGGTTTAATCTGAATGCAGTCAATAAAATAGTTAGATTTTTTTTTATTAAATGCAAAAAAGAAACTTCATTGTTTGTTTTAAATATTTATTATATATTTAAAATAAAAGAAGTATTTTTTAATTATAGATATTCTATTTTATCGTTATTCATAATAATAAAAAAAAAATTTAAAGCAAAAAAGTTTAAATCACTCATGCACACGAATTTATACTATGGTCCATGGTCTTTGGAGCGCATGCGTACTTTATCCAGATCCAAAACTCTTGGCGCTCGCTAAAGACAGGGCTAGGTACAGTTTGGTTTGTTTACGTACTGTATTCCTCCGCTTGTGGCGGCTTGTTAAGAATATGATACGCGTTTTATTTTTTATTAAATCAGTACAATTTTTTATTGAGAAGTATTGTAGATTACATTTTTAACCGGTCTTTGATGATCAACTAGACTGAAAGATTATTGTTTCACGTATGTGTTTATTAAATATTTTGTCACATACTACGACAATTTTATTTCAGTCACCAATTATAAAATCCGACATTCGGGAGTCACGCTGTATATATTTTTTTTGCACTACCCTTCTTTTTTTCATGTAAGTGTTTGTTTATATATATCATAAAAAATAAAATTACATTAGTTTAGTGAAACTAACGGCTATATTAATCACTTTCGAAAATATCCTCATTTGACTTGCAGGTCTCTAAAACCTATCTGTACTAATTTTGAACGGTCTAAATGTGTTTCTATTTTTTCACTTATGCATTACATTTTATTTTTGTTTATTTATGTTTTACATTCCTCGAGACATATAGTTTTCTTTACATTGACAAACAACTGTTTTTTCTTGCTTATATATATAAAATGTATTTTAATAAGATAATTATAAATTTTTTTCACAGAAGACTAGATTTTAATAACTATTTAGTGTTGCTTTATTCAGGGGTGAAACTTTTCATTTGCTATCCCTGAATTCAGGGTTTTTGGAATTTTTGCTTTCTTTGAATTTCATGTTAAATTATTTTGTTTTTGCAGAAATTACTCATTTTTAATGTTTAATTAAAATGTAGTTGTTTCCTTAAAATGTATTAAGAACTCTTCATATCACTTATAATAAGTAGCCATGTAATATATCACTAATAAGTGTGCCCTATCTGCATGCAGGTATTAGTTTTCAGGGTTTTTGTGGCCATTGCTATTTGGACCATCAGTGCAATTAGTGTGGAGGCTATTCAGACCGCTTCCTTGTTGTGTTGGTCATAATAATGATTTTGCTTGTTTGATCTTGAATTTTCTCTGTAATATACTAATGCAGGGCCTAAAATTTCAACTCCGATTACACTCACCCCAAAAAAAGTTATACTCGCTGCAAAATAGGGTTGTCTTTTTTTTTTTTTTTTTTTTTTCTGTTTTACGCATTTTGGGTTTTTTTATTTTTTCTAACTATCTGAAATGCTTTTATAAATATGTCTAAAATTATATATATTAAAAGTGTATCATATATATCATCATGTCTCATAATCATCTATAATCAAAAATTATTATAATGCATTATATTTGAGATCTGAAAAAAAAGGTTAAAATATCTATCAATGGGAAGAGTCATTTAAAAAAAAAAAAAAAAGAAGAGGAAAAAAAAAAAACTTTTTCAATCAACACCCTGTGAAAATCTTATTATGCAAGATTAAGCTTCCTTATTTACCTATTTATATATTTAACTTTTTACATGAGAAATATCTTTTTCGTCCATTTTATTTTTATGATCAGATGGAATGTCGATGTGTATAACTTGTTCATTGTTGTTATTTGAAATAGCCATTTCGGAATTACATGTTCGATAAAATTGTTGCTTACAAATCATAACAAGCATAAATTCTTGGTGTTTCAGCAAAAACTGGAAAATGTTACTGTTTTTTTATCATTATTCAACAAAATAAACATAGGCAGTATCTTTAAAAGGGCTCGGGATCATTTTCATGCGCCAATATTGCATAGGCAAACTTTCGAATTTTTTTTCTCTTGGATTGTGGGCGTCTCAAAGAGGAACTTGTCTATTCTCACTCTGCTTAAAGAAATCACAGCGGGAGAAGCAAAACTGCCTAGAGATTAAAACTTTTATGCATGTACTTTTATGCATTTTTCCTTTCTCAGGCTGGGACGATTGTCGGTCAATGCGCACACAGACTCAACACTCAAAGAAGAGAAAAAGGAGAGGTTAAATATGAGGTTATAAGATGGCAAGATTTTGCCATATTTAAATCTATAAAAAGAATGTTTTCTGTCACCTTATCATGTAAGAATTCTACCTATAACTAGACCAAATTTTTACTCGCCACAGTAAAAATTCCACTCACCAATGGCGAGAGGAAATTTCGTGCCCTGTACTAATGATTTTGCTGGTTTCAACTACAAATTCAAACTTTTAACATTTTGAAAGTGTATAATGCAATTGATCTACAATCCATGTCTATTTCAACATTGTTGTTAGAAAACATTACAAAATAAGTACAAAAGTCATTTTCTGAAAAATCATACATATATTTGTATAGAAAATTGGGTTTGGTTTAGAGCTGTACCGAGTACTCGGTACTCGGCTAATTTGCCGAGTACTCATTACTCGGGCGAATTTGGACTAAGTATTCGGCCAATACCGAGTAGTTGTAAGGATTTCATTATTTTTATATATTATTGAAAGAAATGTAACATTCATAAGAGTTGTTTATTAATAACTAAACTAAAAAATTATGAAAATATAAATATAAAGTCATTAAACTTTTGCTGCAAACAGTTTTCACAGTGAAAATGGGCGAGTATGCCACCAAACTCGGTATAGCGACAATTCATGGTATGAGCTTATCCCTTTTAGTTACAAGCAGGGTTGGCAGGTTTTTGACATATGACAGTTTTTGACGGTTTAAACCATGGTTAAAACCGTCACGTCAAAAACCTCCTTGTCAAAGATGTCAAAAACTGTCATAAACCTATATTTATAATTTAATTGTCATAAAAAAACTTAGTTTAATAAAATATATAGTTTATAAAGATTTTTTGAAAAGTAAATAGATTGATGTTCTTTAAAAAACACATTTTTACAACATTTTGATTAATATAAAAAACAAAACATTAGGCTTTTCAAATTTTATTATGAGTTATTTCTATGTTCATTCAAAATATGCTGTGGCTGTGATACTTTTATATATTATTACGAAATTTATTTATAACTATGCTTAATATAGTATATGTTAAACTTAGTTATGTGTACTTCAAAAATATAGTTGTTTTCAATACGATATTATTTATAAGTATGTTTTAAAAGGTAAACATGTTAATGTTTTTAACATTTTGATTAATATAAAAACAAAACCTTTCTAAAAATTTATAATTTTATAAATAATTTTGGTTGAAAATCATTTTATTTGCGATACAACATTGTATATTTTAATTTTTTAGTATTATGTATTTAACCAGTAAAATAAAAATGCATAGCCTAACATTTTGTATTTAAATATTTTATAGAAAAATATAACTTTTTTTTCTTTTTTTTTTTTTTTTTTTTTTTATGACTGCTGATATTGCAACTTTTTATGAAAAAGCAATAATTCTGAATGTTAAACAAGCTTGAATTGCATCTGAAATTCTTATAATTACCGTGAGACAAGAGAAATATGAATGCTTTCTGGACATGTATAAATTGTAATACATTTAATATTTACTCGTACAGATTTTTAAAAAAATTATTAGTCTAAGCTGTAGGGCCTATCAAAGGCCAAGCGGTTCTACGCTCAAAGTTGGTAGATGTGAGGTGCCGGGTTCGATCCCAGGGCGTGCTTGTCGGCCTAGCTGTTCAGAGTTTTTTGTGGTTTTCTCCGAAACTTTTATAAATATGGGCTAGAACCCTTTAGAAAGACACCCCCCCCCCACAGAGGACACTCCCCCTTAGGTCTAAGACACCAGAGTAGTCAATAAGCCTTACTCCCAAAATACCAAACACCAATAGTCCAAGCTATAAACAGGTACAAATATTTATACAATCAATAATAATAATAAACAGATAAAAATTTATTAATAAATGATAAGTGTAATAAATATAGATTATAAATATAATTATTTTCAAATTAATATTAATTTACTGCCCACATATATTATGTATGTTTTACTTTAAAAAAAAATTCCAGTATTCCTGTGTTTTCATGGCTTATGTGAAAATTCATAAGTAAACTTTCGCATCTGAGAAAGACTATATAATAAAGAATGAAATTATCAATTATTATGGTTTTAATAATCCACTAAGCTGGACATATCAAATATAACAATGAACCTAATTGTGTATACTATACACTGTCGTAAAAGTGTAAGAAAAAACTCAAATAATTGGTGTTTTAATATTTCGCTATTAAATAAAAAAGGAACTATAATGCGAATAAACTTTTTTAACCAAGAGAGACGATTTCCATCAATGTACGGGTGGCTAACGAGAATGCGCCACACCTAACTTTAAAACTGATTACTCATCACTTTCTAATCTTTCTCTGCCGCGCGCTGTGTAAAATGTAGATGTATCTTCACTGATAAAAATGTAATCGTAAAGACAGGAGCTCTGTTAAAACGCTCCGAAATATTAGTTATTATAAATGTTCTTCTATTATAAATAATATACCATATTTAGTCAAGAAATAAAATTTTTTATATCAACTAGAAGCTTATCCATGGATGGATTTTAAATAAGAAAATAATACTTAACATAATTAATAGATTTTGTCCATACACAGTTTACTTTCAGATGCTGAATGCAGACGTCTAATTGGAGTCTTTGGATACAACATTATGGACTGGTGAGAAAGTGAGTACAAATTCTTGCCTTCACTTCTATAATAATTAACTTTTAAGTTATTCAGAAAGCATCAGCTCTCTAATGAATAAAATAATATTAAATTAAAATATTATTTATAAACTGAATTGGAATTTTGTAGGCGCTATGCGCTATCTAATCTATTAAATTTGCCTATAAACAAAAGATATATGAGACTGAGAGTCTCAGTTCCATTCAGTTTAAATAAATAGCCCTATAGGCAATTTGAACAAAAAAAAAAAAAAAAAAGAGAGCTAAATTATATAAACAAAAATATATGATTATAAAAGAAGAAATGAAAATAAAGAAAGTGTGTGTAGTAATGGTAGTAATGATAAATATATATATATAATTGGTGTATTGAAATATTATAAAGGTATCATGAAATATATATAAAGAAATAAAAAAAATAAAATAAACATACATATCTGTTTAACAGTCATCCATAATGATTAAATATATATACAAATATTTTTGAATATAAATAAATAAATTAAACTTCAGTTGTGAAAAGAAAAATAATACAAATAAAAGTAAAAATGACGTCATCTGTGAAAGACATAACATTAGTTGAAAAACTAAATGAGAACAATTATGATTTATGGTGTTTTAAGATTGAAATGCTCCTCATAAAAGAGGATTTATATAATGTTATAACTGATCAACCCCCAAATCCTCTGACTGCTGAATGGCAGGCAAAAGATAAAAAGGCAAGGGCCTTAATAAATTTATCGATTGATGACAGTCAGATAATAAATGTGCGTCATTTGACCACCGCCAAAGCAACCTGGGAGAATCTCCAGAACATTCATCAAAGATCGAACCTAACAAATAAATTATTCTTGCTTAGGAAATTATACTCAGCTAAATTGGCTGAGAATGGGAACCTCATTGATCATATTACAAATATTTATCAAATAAGAGATAAATTGATAGCAATAGGTGAAGAAATACACGATCATCATTTGGCGGCACTTATGTTGTGTTCTCTCCCCCCCCTCATACGACACATTCATAACTGCTATTGAGAGCAGAAATGAACAGGAATTGACAGCCGAATTTATACGAAACAAATTAACAGATGAATATATTAAAAGATCACAAAATAAAAACACTCAGGGAGAAAACGCATACAAAATGCAGGTTAAAAACAAAACACAGACAGGCAAATATTGCACTTACTGCAAAAAATCCTCACATACCCGTAATGAGTGTTGGCACTTAAAAACCAGAGGAGGTAATCCACACCGCAGTAACAATAATTTCAATAACAGTAGTGGGAACAGTACTAAATATAGAGGTAAACAAAAAACACAGTTAATTAAAGAGACAGAAAACAAACTGAAAAATTTAACTTTTATTATAGACAAAACCGAAAATGATAGTTTCGTTGTCGATAGTGGAAGCAGTGCGCATGTCTGCAACGATTTAAGTAAATTTACATGTTTAAGAAGCGACGAAAAGGTAAATGTGATGTTAGCAAACGGACAGACCGTAGTTTCTCAGGGACATGGGGACATAAATATAGATGTAGTTAACTCCGATAGAGAAACGAACAGTATCACATTAAAGGATGTATTATATATACCTGATATGGCTACTAATTTGATCTCCATAAAGAAAGCAACTGAGAATGGCTGCGTTGCCATATTCAAAGACAAAAAATGTCAGATTAAATACAACAGCAAAACATACATTGAGGCTAACTTAACCGATAATTTATATGAGATAAAAACACATAAAAATTTATCGGAAAGTATAAACATTGCAGAAACATGCAATGACAAAAATTGTATTACAATATGGCATCAGCGGTTAGGTCACAAAAATTATCAACAGATCAGGGAGCTCACCGAGAAGAACATGGCGACAGGAATAAATTTAAATAAGTGTAAACATAATGAGGAATGCGAGATATGTATAATCTCGAAACTAGATGATGACTCATATCCAAAAAAGGCTAATTACCGAGCGAACAGACCCCTAGATCTAGTCCATTCGGATATATGCGGACCTTTTCAAACGTCGACCGTAGGTGGTAAAAATTACTTCTTAACGTTTATCGACGATTTCAGTCGATATACGTTTACTTATCTATTGAAGTATAAAAGTGAAGCATTCGAAAAATTTAAAGAATATCATGCGTTAACTGCGAATAGGTTTGGAAGGAAAATAAAAATACTCCGCACTGACAATGGTGGGGAATATACAAGTAAAGAATTCGAAGAATTTCTCACCAATGAGGGAATAGAACATCAACTTATTGTACCTCACTGTTCACCTCAAAATGCCGTTGCAGAAAGAAAAAACAGAACCTTAGTTGAAATGACTAGGTGTTTACTAAAACAAAGCGGATTACCAAATAAATTCTGGGGCGAAGCAGTCATGACTGCAACTTATCTGCAAAACAGATTACCCACGAGAGCTTGCGACGTAACACCGTATGAAAGATGGACAGGAAACAAACCAGATCTTTCAAATATTAAAACTTTTGGTTGTAAAGCATACACATATACTCATAAAATAAATAGAAGGAAACTAGACAGCAAGGCTAAATTGGGTACATTTGTGGGATATGACCTCAGAAGCAAGGGATATAGAATTTACATAGATGATAATGTAAAAATATGTAGAACGGTCAAATTCATCGAAACAGATCAAATGCACGAAATAAGCAAAAGCAATGACGATAATCAGTTACTAATGAATGAAAATGAAAATGAAGCCGGTACTGGTGAAATAAATAGTAAATCATCCTTTCCGGTAGTTTTAACTGAACAGAATCAGGAACCAAATTCACAGAATGAGGAAATTTCAGATCAAAATATTCCCAGAAGATCAGAAAGAGCCAACAAAGGCGTTCCACCTGATAGATTCGCTTTATTAACAGATACCTTGAAAGTAGTCGAACCTAAGACCTTTCGTGAAATATTAGAATTACAAAACCCTGTAGAAAAAGAAAATTGGCTAAAAGCAGCCAAAGATGAGATTAATTCACTCAAAGAGAATAATGCATGGACTTTAGTAGACTCTCCACCCAACGCACATATAGTAGGTTCTAAATGGGCGTTCAAAGCCAAATACAATCATATGGGAGAAATTCAAAAATATAAAGCGAGGTTAGTGGCGAAAGGATTTAGCCAAAAATACGGAGTGGATTACGATGAGACATTTGCCCCGGTGGCGTCTCACACAACTATCAGATCATTTTTAGTCATGGCTCTATACAATAATCTAGAATTAAATCATTTAGATGTAAAAACCGCGTTTTTGCATGGGGAATTGGAGGAAACAATTTACATGTCACAACCAGAAGGATTTATAAATCCCGGGGATGAGAAAAAGGTCTGTAGATTAAAAAAGGCAATCTATGGTCTCAAGCAGGCAGCCAGAGCCTGGAACTTGAAAATAAATGAGACATTAATTAATCTAAATTTTACACAAAGTCAAGCTGATAAATGTCTGTATAAAAGAAATATTAACGGTAGAAAAGTCTACGTGCTAGTGTACGTAGATGATATTTTAATCGCTGGAACTAAGAACGACATAAAAGAAATTACTGAAAAACTCAGCCGCGAATACAAAATTACTAACCTAGGGAATGTAGTTAATTATTTAGGCATAAACATTACTAGACCGGATAACAATACATTGTTATTAGATCAAACCAACAAGATTAAACAATTAATAGACAAGTTTAACTTAACAGATTCAAAACCTACTAATATCCCAATGGATACAAATTATTTAAAAAATAATAATAACGATAATTTTTTGCCAAACAATACAGACTATAGAAAAGCAGTAGGGCATTATTGTACATTTCCACAACATGTAGACCAGATATAAGTGCGGCTGTCAACTTTCTGTCCCGACACAATGAAAATCCCAGGAAATGCGACTGGGAAGCTGTTAAAAAAGTCATGAAATATCTCAAATGCACGATAAACTTAAAATTAGCGTATAATAAAAACGCAGCTCCAGTTTTAACAGTATATGCAGACTCAGACTATGCAAATGATCCAGGTGACAGAAAATCTGTCACAGGTAATATTTTCTTCATTGGAGAGAACTCAATATACTGGGTGTCCAAAAAACAAGGCAATATTACATTATCTACAGCTGAGGCAGAATACGTTTCTGCCAGCAATGCAGCTCAAGAAACTGTGTGGCTGTTGCAACTGTTAAATGACTTAGACATGAAACAAGAAAAGCCAATTATAATTTTCGAAGACAATCAGGCATGCATTAACCAAATAGAAAGTAACAAATACCAATCAAGAACTAAACACGTGGACTTGAAATATCATTATATAAAAGAACTGTATGAAAATAAGATAATAAAATTGCAATATGTCGATAGCAGCAACATGACTGCCGACATCATGACGAAACCATTACCAAAGACAAGTCTACTTAAACTTAGAAAGAATCTGAACTTACTGGATTACAGCGAAATATAAAACAAGTAGGGGTGTCGTAAAAGTGTAAGAAAAAACTCAAATAATTGGTGTTTTAATATTTCGCTATTAAATAAAAAAGGAACTATAATGCGAATAAACTTTTTTAACCAAGAGAGACGATTTCCATCAATGTACGGGTGGCTAACGAGAATGCGCCACACCTAACTTTAAAACTGATTACTCATCACTTTCTAATCTTTCTCTGCCGCGCGCTGTGTAAAATGTAGATGTATCTTCACTGATAAAAATGTAATCGTAAAGACAGGAGCTCTGTTAAAACGCTCCGAAATATTAGTTATTATAAATGTTCTTCTATTATAAATAATATACCATATTTAGTCAAGAAATAAAAATTTTTATATCAACTAGAAGCTTATCCATGGATGGATTTTAAATAAGAAAATAATACTTAACATAATTAATAGATTTTGTCCATACACAGTTTACTTTCAGATGCTGAATGCAGACGTCTAATTGGAGTCTTTGGATACAACATTATGGACTGGTGAGAAAGTGAGTACAAATTCTTGCCTTCACTTCTATAATAATTAACTTTTAAGTTATTCAGAAAGCATCAGCTCTCTAATGAATAAAATAATATTAAATTAAAATATTATTTATAAACTGAATTGGAATTTTGTAGGCGCTATGCGCTATCTAATCTATTAAATTTGCCTATAAACAAAATACACTACAAAAGTTCTGAAACATTTCATGAAAACATGCTGTTTGCCATTTAACTTAATTTTGTATTCAAAAAGCCTTTTTTTAATTTTAACATGTGCAAAATTCTTCATATATACATCAATTATTCATTCTTTCTTACAACTATTCGGTACTCGGCCGAGTACTCGGTTACTCGGTCAAAGTGCTACTCGGTGCAGTACTAGTTTGGTTTGCATCGAATTATATTGGAACGGTTTAATTTTTTTTTTTTTTTTTTTTTTTTTTTAAAGAAGGAAAAGAAATAAAAACCAAATGACATCATGTAGTTGAATATGCAGATTTATTCTTATGTTATGCATTTACTCATATTCATAAACAAACATATTGCAAAAATTTTTTTTCAAAGATTAAAAATACTCAAATTTACTAAGATCTGTTTTCATGTTACATTTTTTATTTTTATTATTCAATTTTCAAACTCTTTATTATTGCCCTTTTATGAAGAATTTTAGCATCATTTAGAGTACAAAATTTCTGTGAAAATAATTAATCTCTACCCCACTCCCTCACTCAAAAAAAAAGTAAACAGATAATTTTTCATGCACGGGGATGAGACACATTATATTATCTCTAAGTTTTACTCTTATCAGTGCTAACTTATTCTCCTTCGAAAAGATGGTCTGAATAGCCTGTACACTAATCGCACTGACTGTCCGATTAGCCACTTCGGGGTTTTGGAAGGTTTTGTTTGGTAGTTTTATCCCTGTTTATTAAATTTTTCACATTTAATAATTTTCATATTAAATGTAATTAAAAATATTCTTAATTATCGTCTCACTACAATGATTACAGTGTTGCATTGTTAAAGTTTTCAGAAATTTTTTAACATTTTATTTTTATTTATTTATATTTTACATTCCTTGACTAATAATTTTTTTACATTGGCAAACAACTGTTTTTTCTTGCTTATGTAGAAAGTGACGCAGCTTTGCTTGCTTATGTTGTGTTACATTTACATCCATAAGTGCTTTTTAGTTCATCCTAACACTTTAGCGGTAACATCCATAAAATCACAATCATCACTTTACGCCTAACTTTTGGCAAGATTAAAAAAAATCAATTTTGTCAGTTTTTTTATTTACAAAATGCTCTTTTTTTTTTTTTTTAATAAATATATATATATATCATATTAAACAAATGCTTACTTTGTCAGTTTCAACATATATACTTAAAATAAAAAAATCCAGCAAGTACAAAAATACATAAATGCTTTTTGCAGAAAAATTTTCCAAATTATGAAAAATTTCAAATATTAAAAAAAAAAAAAAAAATATTACTTAGTTTGTATACAACCAAAAATTTGCCATCATCATAATTTATGAAATACTGAATTAATTTGAACCAAATTTTTACTTTTGGAACCTGAAAATATATGAATAGTTTAAATGGATATTTTATGGTAGTTCTCATTTTGCTTGAAGATGAAATACATGGTATTTGACTTATTTTAAAAATCAGTTGACCAGCAGATAATTAAAAATTTTCTTCTACTGTTTGTTCCAGGGTTGGCGAGTTTCTTCCAAGGTGGAAAAAACCAGCCGGAAGAAATAGGTTTCTTCCAAGTGGAAGAAATGGAAGAAACTGTTTTTCTTAAAAATTTATCCTATAAATTGCAGATTTGCAAGATACAGTGGATTCATTTATCTTATAAACAACTTTAAGTAACTTTAATTATACCTATAAAAATTTAATTTCATACTATTTAATTAATAATTATGAGATTTTTACTGAAGTGATCTTTGGTATCTGATGATCACGTTCCAAAATACTCAAAGTCCATTAAAAAAAAAAAAAAAAAAAGATTTCAATTTAAACAGTGTAAAGTTTTATAATCTAGACAATTGTATTTCTTTAACTGGTAATAAATAATAGTTTGGATTACTTGCTTATACTTTCTGATAAAACAGCTCTTAACAAACATCCAGTTAATCAACCCTTTCGCTACCAGCGTCACATATATGTGACGATCCGATTTTCTTACCTGAGCCTGGCATCACAAATATGTGACGGGTGTTCATTATTAGTTTATGATAATTGTTTGCATCAAATCGTGTCGCACACAGACGGGTTATGTTATAAAACAATAAAATAGATACAGGATGTTATTGGTTTTAGTTAGAACGTTATAGATACATCCCACAAAAATAAATGACAATTTTATCATATTTAAATAGTAAGACGTCTGGGCAGTGGTGGCGGTTTTTCTCCTGAGGCTCTGGTAGCGAAAGGGTTAAGAGTACTAATATTCAATAATTACTGTATTACAAAATGTCATCAAAAACTTTATTTTCCTTATAGTCATATACAGTACAGTCAACTCCCTCAAATCTGCAGATTTATAATCTGCAAATCCTTCTAATCCAACTTTGTTTTTTGAATGAAAAAGAAATTTACATCTCATATTTAAAAAAAATGCACATTATTTCTTTTTAAAACAAATTTTTAGCTGAAACCTTATTTTGAAACATAACTGGGGAGAAGGGGGAATAACAGTCTTGTATTTATTATCCTGCAATTCATACAGACTAGTGCTTAAAACAAATCACTATTGCATCAACATTTAACAAAATTAATCAGTGATGAATATTATTTCCGAACTTTCAAAAATATTTTGCTTTGTATTTTTTTAATTTGTTTGTTTACATTTTATATGTGCCTATTATTTGAATATGCTTAAATTATTTACCATCATACATGAATTATGATAGATTAGTTTTATTAATATTGAAGAAATATTTTATTCAAAAATTATTAGAAATCGTCTATCCATTTTGATGTCTATTTATGAATTAATAATAACTGACTCTGTATCTGCAAAAGAAAACTGTAAACAAAAGCAATGATCTCTAATCTGCGAATTCCTGTAATCCGCCTAACCTCTGGACAAAACTTTTGAGAGTTAGAGGGAGTTGACTGTAAAACAAATGAAAAGTTTTTTAGTAGTTCAATACTGCACTTTATTTTTCAATCTTGGAGAACCTGCAGGTTAGCCATTAGTGAGAAATCTTTCAGTTAAAAATAGATTTTGTTACTTATTTTTAAAATAAATAACGCATAAAAATTTTATAAAGGACTGAAATTCAGTTTTATTGAAGAATTTTCAGTTTTTTTGTGAAAAGAAAGTAAACAAACATTTTACAATTTTTAAGTTTTAGAAAATTTTGAATGTGAGCAAATTTCTTGTAGAAATATATTAAAAATATTCATTTCACGTATAATTCATGATTGTTTAGCATCATTAAGATGAAATATGCAATAATAGGTATAGTGATTTTCATAAGAATTTAAAAAATAATACTTTGTTTTCAACGCCGATATTTCTGGATCAACAAAATTCTGTTAATTTTGAGCCATGTTATTATACTATTATAAGAAAAGTTTTTTTCAAAGTTTTGTACTAATTACTTACAATGTTATTACTGTATGTATTATAACTGCAGTGAAAACTTTTTATTTTTAATTAACAAATCACAAAACAAAGACGTATGTAGGTTTAAATAAGATTAATAATAGGAAAAAAGTTGCCAATGCAAATTACGAATATTCCACGAAACTTTGAGTATATATCAGCCAGGCCAGCCAAAGCTTTGACCTTACCAAGGCTTAATTCCATCTCTAATTTTTACTGTATATTTACCAAAAAATCTGCTCAACGTTTAGAGTTTTTCAAAATGTAAAAATTGTTAAGTACATCTGTTTACTTTTTTTCCCACAAAAAACTGAAAATTCATTAATAAAACTGTATTTTAATCCTTAATAATACTGTTATATGTTATTTGTTTAAAAAGTTAGTAATAAAATCTATTTTTAACTAAATGTTTTCAAACTAATGGCTAAAATCAAATTTTGGAAGGAGTTGGTTATTGGTGTTGAAAACGCCAAGTACTATTTTTTTAAATTCCTATAAAAATCCCTGTATTATTCCATATTTGATCTTAATGATGCTAAACAATCATGAATTATACTTCAAATTAATCTATTTTGAATATTTTTATTATTTTTTTACAAGAAGTTTGCTCAACTTTCAAAATTTTCCAAAATGTAAAAATCATAAAGTTTCCTGTTTACTTTTTGTTCACAAAAAAACTGAAAATTCATGAATAAAGCTGAATTTTAATCCTTTATAAAATTTTTATATGTTTATATATATTTCAAAAATGAGTAACAAAATCTATTTTTAACTAAAAGATTTCTCACTAATGGCTAAAAATCAATTTTTGCAAGTTACCCAATATCGGCATTGAAAACAATGTATTATTTTTGAAATTCCTATGAAAATACCTGTGTTATTGCATATTTCATCTTAATGATGCTAAACTATTATGAATTATATCTCAGACAAGTCTCTTATAAATATTTTTACTATATATTTACAAAACAATTGCTCAACATTCAAAAGTTTTCAAAACGTTAAATCTGCGAAGAATTTGTTTACTTTTTTTTCACAAAAAGCTGAAAATTCATTAATAAAATTGAATTTTAATCCTTCATAATACTGCTATGTTGTATTTATTAAAAAAAACAACAAATTAATTAAAAGATTTCTTAATATTGTGTAAAACCAATTTTTGGAAGCTACCAGATACATTAGAAAAAAAGTGCTTTTTGTGAAATTCTCAATAGCAGCTATGCGATAGAAAAAAAAGAATCAACCTACCCTTCCTATGAGGTGGAAGGACTTGTTTTAATCTTTAGATCAGTTGATCATTAACCCCTAAAATCATTAACCCCTAAGTAAAAATTTTGTAAATGTTACTTTGTATCATAGTACTAAGTGAAAATGTGTGCAAAGAGATTGTGTGATGCAAAGAAAACATTTACATAATTTTTACTTTCAGTTTTGGATAGCGTGACGCAATAGACAAATCAATTTATTGAACTAGATAATTTCAATTTATAATATAAATTCAATAAAAGTGCGATTATTTGACAGTATATTTGAAAATTAAAAGCATTATTTCAATGTGTAAATATACTTTATTCAACAAAACAAAAGTAATTGTAATGAAATCTAAAAATAAATCTTTTAAAGTAACACTGAGGCGTCACAGAAATTATATCATTTCTTTTAAAACTCATATTTTGAATTCACGAGGTGCAGATGAAAAAGTATCGGGGAGTAAATTCTATATATATTTCGTGCTGAAATTGAAAATATTATGTATACACTGTGATGTAAATAGAAGAAAAAAAAAAAAAATGATGAAATAAGAAAATCTATGTAATATATTTCAATTAATAGCAAAGCGTCACTCAAATTTGATATCATTACTTTTAAGACCCATATTTCCAATTCATATCGAAATAAAATGCTGCGTCACAAGCTTTTAACCCGTTAAGGGTTTTTGTTCTGATATATATATACACATATATATATGAAGGAAGTATAATGGCAAAATGAAGCCTAGGTTAAAAGCAGTTTGTCTTATGATTGAAGCAGAAACGTTACAACGGTTTTCAAAGTTAGAATTCAACATTTTTTTTTTTTTTTTTAATATATATATGTGTGTGGCTTTACGCTGGCTATAGTTACTTTTTTGATTAAATTAATTAAATGAATTAATTATTATTATTAATTATTATTATTATTTTATTTTGCACATTAGCACACAAATTAGACCGTGAAAACCTAAAGTAGGTGGTTGTGATTCATTGTCTGGACTGAAATTTGCAACCGATACCTGTTTAAAGAAGACAAGAACGCGAACAATTCAGCCCCTAAATGGGCTCAAATCGAGAATAAGACTAATTAGTAAAATTTGATCAAAAGGGGTGACAAAAATAAGAAAAAAAAAAAAATACCGAATGATAAAATTATCACAAAATGATTGATGCATTCAACCTAAAATTCGATGCTTCAATGGCTCAGTAGCATTCGGAAAAGCATTTTTTCTCGAAACATACCTAACATTTAACTTCTGACTGGCTTAGAAATGTAACGAATAGCTGATAAGATAGGCAAATTATTAAACTCAAGTAACTCTGCATTGACTTGTAGCGACTTTATTTCTAATATGATATTATCTTTGAATATTATGCATGTGAATTTTTTAAGGATTAAATAAAAATTGTAAAAATTAATAAATTTATAAATACTTGAAAACTTTTAAAAGTTTATCAATGAAATTCTTAAATTGAGAAACAAAAATATTTATATAAATTAATTAACCAATTACACTGAACGGCATTGTTTTTTTAAAAAATACGCGTTTTGAAAATTCCAATAATTAAGAAAATAATAATATTAAAATAAAAACACATAACCGAGATAGAGGATCATTTCTCCCATAAATATAATCGAGCAAATAAATAAATAAATAAATAATAAAATAAAATAAAATAAATAATAATAATAATAATAATAATGGTTAATGAATTTTTTTAATCAGTTAGAATTCTATTCTACGTTTTACTGCTGAGCAAATTATTCATTTTGAAATGCATATTTCAACAAATTAAAAATGCTGTTAAATTTTCATTGTAGTTCAATTAAAGTTTAAAGTATAATTTAAAATTGTATCTAGAGGGAATCTGACAACAAACCAAGAAAAGTTTTTTAACACTTCGCATTTTTATTTATTTATTTTTAATGCGAAAAAGATAAAGATAAACTCAATAAAATATAGATCAAACAAAAATGAACTATAAACAAAGGTTTATAAATATATATATATATATATATATAAAGAAAAATTACTGAAGTATTTACAACTTCAATTTTAGATATAATTCAATTTTGTAGAATTTGAAGAAATGAACATTAATAAAATGGCACTCAAACAATGTCCGCAGTAAATGATATTGTATACAGTTCGAATGCACATAAACACCCAAACGCACGTTCATATTTATTTAATGATAAGTATGAAAAAACCCTTAAAAACACACACAATTTTACACTTATATATATGTAAGGTAAAGCTAAGAGAGATGGCGCGGATGGAGAGATTGCGCATATAAGGAACCAGATTGAAGGAGTTGAGTACGCGAGCAACGACTCCAGTGTTGTTGTTGTTGTTGTTGTCCTATGCCACGAGGAAATTCCGAGCCCCGGTAGTGGAACTATCCGGATTATTTTAAGGCATGAGAGGTGCGTCTTCCGTTATTTAGGAGCGCCTCATAGGGAGGAAGTACGACTTTAGCTCCAGAAGCTGGTGAAAGATGGCAGCACCAGCCAAACAACAGGAACTCGAATTTGGATCCGGATCAGAGCGAGTTAAACCCATGTATCGTTACCCCCAGAGGTATAATTTTTGATGGGAACTTGGAGGACTTTGCGACCACGACGGAATTTAACGTGCACCAGTCGCCATTAGCGTACACGACGGTCTTCAGCCGGCTCGAGGACCGAACCCGCAATCTTTCGATCACGAACTTGCTGCTGTTACCGACCAGGCTACCGCAGCCGACTCCAATATGTTATACAAAAGCAATAGTGCCCACTTAAATGTTGATTGTTTGAGCGTCTAGGATAAAATATGGATATTTTGTCATTTCCCCAAAAAATAAATACTTTAATTTTCATAACCCTTCCTAAGAATTTCTACAGAATGACAGTAGTACAAAATATTTCGCAATTAAACTATTTCTCATATTTAACCAATTGAGGCTAACGGTATGAATATCACTACTTCTCTCTAAAAATGAATAATCATTGAATAAAAGGCTGCTCAATTTCTCCTACCGAAATGAGCGAGACTGCGCATATGCTATTTGGAAGAGTTGCGTATTGTCCCCATTGCTTTCCAATCTAGGAGCGATTACGCAGCGCATTGATAAAAAGAAGACAATGAGGATGGGTGCATTGAATGTCTGGAATTACAACAGGTGATAATTTCAAGAAGTGATTGAACTGGATTAAATTTGTTACTTTTGGCAGCTGATTGCACGAAAGTTGCACCATTTACAACTGTAAATACATTGATTACGAACAACGACAGCTTAGATCAGCAAACAAGAAAACATTGAAACTGAAAAGCAAAAGGATTAATTTTAAGTTAAACGTAGTAACTTAATGTCTATTAACTTAATGTTATTACCTATGTCTAATAACTTAATGTTAATTTGTAATTATATCTTAGCTTTAAAAAAAAATGATAATTGATTTTTTTGCTTTAATGAATAGTTTTTAATTATTTTTTTAATTATTTTATTTTTCTGGTTTTTTAATTGTTAGGTTGAAATATTTACTCCTAATATAATGACGTTTGTTTCCAAAATCCTTATAACAGTGTCATTTAAGTGCAATTATTATTGTTATTAATTCAATTACAGTTATTATTAATAATAACTATTTCCTACTCATGGACGCAATCACAACAATCCTGTAAGGACAGATTGCTCAAAAGAACTCTCTCGGTTTTATTACAGCTGTTGCATAAAATTAATGGTTAACAACAAAATAGCAATCGAAATGCATAAAAAAACAATAAATTCAAAATTATTCAGCAATAGTTTAGAGGGGAAAAATATTTATATATATATACAGAATGTTCCAAAAGTCCCACATCCCCCTCCAAACTCGAAAGTGAGTCGGAAATGTAAAAAATGGTGAAACACGTGTTCAACGAATTCGAGAGGGATCGCTTTTGGTGAAAAAAGTTTTTGCCCGGAGAGGGGGGGGGGGGGATCGCTAGGGAGGGCAACTTTAAATTTTCAAACAGGAATGTATGTCTTGTGATACATCCCTGGAAACGTCACTTCAAGACAATGAATTTGATCTAAATAGTTTTGCCCTACGATGATTATTAAGGGAGACGCATGAGTTTTTAGACTTTTGAAATGTGAAATTTATACTTATGTATCCCCTTCAATAATCATTGCAGGACAAAACTGTTTATATCAAATTCATTCTCTTGAAGGGATGTTTCTAGGGATGTATCACAAGACATACTTTGCTTAAAAATATTTGGGCTCGGGCAAGGAGGTAGTAGTAGTGCCGCTAGGTAGGGCAACTTTAAAACTTCAAACAGGAAAGTATGTCTTGTGGTGCATCACTGGAAACGTCTCTTAAAGGCAATAAATTTGATATAAATATTTTTGTACTGCAATGATTATTAACGGGGATATATAAGTATAAAATCCACATTTCAAAAGTCTAAAAACTCAAGTATCTCCTTTAATAATCCTCGTAAGGCAAAACTTTTTGAAGAGACGTTTTCAGGGATGTATCACAAGACATACCTTCCTATTTGAAAATTTAATGTTGCCCTCCCTAGCAGCCCCCCTAGTCTCCCCCCCCCCCGGGCCCAAACTTTTTATACCAAAAGAGGTCCCTCTCGAATTCATTGAACATGTGTTTCACCATTTTTCATAATTCCGACTCATTTTTGAGTTAAGAGGGGGTGGGGACTTTTAGAATACTCTGTATATATATATATATATATAGATAGATAGATAGATATTAAGTTATTTTGTTGAATTGATCCAAAATTCTCCTAACTTTATTCTAAATCTGTAACTCATTTCTATAAAATGCGTGGTACAGTGCTCACATTAAAAAAGATCTAAACTCTATTTCAATATTTTTAAATCCGAAGGTTAAAAAAAAAAAAAAAAAAAAAAAAAACTTGATGTAAAGAGCATATGAATGCGCAGATTAACAAGCAGAAGCTGCAATATTATTTTTAGTTATCTTGAGAAATGTTTCTAAAACAGAAAATTCTGGTAGAGAAAGGTAAGAGTTAGTCAACTAAAGGCAGAAAGAACAACTATGCAAAACAGAATAAAATAAATAAAACCAAAAGATAGATTTGGTTGTTTATAGAACAAAGAATAAAAAGAAAAATGATGAAGAAGAAACGGAAAGTTTTGGATGATAAGTTACAATTACTTTATTTTACTCACTGAATAATAATTAGCGTGTGATGCATTCATATGAATCTAAAAATAGGCTGAATATGTAGTTTTAAAAAGAAATAAAAAATCTGAAGATTTAATTCGAGCGAAACGCATTGCAGTTTTCTTGCACGCAAAACATTAATAATAACGTTCATTCAACTCAAAATTTTCTTTTATAAGCTATTAATGGCCATTAAAGTTACGTAAATTTTCAAAATTTTTAACACCTCTTTACTTTCTCTTACCCATATATACGATAGAGAATGTATTGTTTTTGGATCAAATTTTAGAAATTCAATTTTTGTTAAATTTACACGTTTTGAGGTCCCCTGCATCTAAAAGTAATGTTTTTAGCGGTTGGTCTGTGTATGTGTCTGTCTGTTATCAGCATATCACAAGAACGAATAATAGCAGAAAGTTCAAACTTGATATTCTAAATGTGTGTCATATAGGGATGTTACAGTAAACGTTTCGTTGAGATTAAGCAAAGAGTTCGTGTGCCAGGTATCCAAGAGAATTCAAATACATTATGTCTATAGAGAAATTTTTGGTAAATATAGTGTAATATCTATAGGTTGACTTAAATGAAACGGAATGAACAGAATTTATTCTATTCATAAAAGCATGTTTTGTGTAGATTGTGGTATGGAAATCATTCATCATTAGTCTACATGGCTACTCAAAGTATTTGGATATAATGGGGCTATACTTGGAAAATGCAGGAATCAAAATTCCTTTTGTGTTAGATGTTTTCCAAGTAAGACTAATTTTAAATACGCAGTATTGTTTATAGTGCATTTTGATTATAAACAATATACAGGGCTACCCAGAATTAAGCAAAACGTTCTTTTCTATTGAATGTAATTGATGGAAGTGCTTTTTACATTTTACTATGTCGACGAATACTACAATATTGATTTTTCATATCCATACTGTAAACGAAGTATTTTTTGGAGTTCTATTTTCAACTCTGTTTTTCTTTTATAATATCACGTTTTGAGGTGTCCTGATTACGAAAGTCCAATTTTTGAGCAGTTGATCTGTATGTATATCTGTTATCAACATTACTTAAAAACAAATAATTGCAGGAAATTCAAATTTGGCATTTTCAATTTCGTATGAGGTTGCCACTTAAAAATTTGATCAAGTCTGGCAATTTTGAAGGCAATACAATAGCAGCCTGAATTATTTTTCTTTCTTTCTTTCTTTCTTTTTTTATATATTATATGCACTGTAATTAAACGGGGAGTTGAGGGGAGCGGTAACCCCCCCCCTCCACACACACACACAGAATTATATGTCAAATAAAACTGTTCCTAAACATATTTAGGTTATTTTAAAAGTACATTGAACTTTATTATCTTACGCTATTGATTTTACAACTTAATATGCAATCTATCATTATAGTACGGAAATTCAGGGTAAGACAAAGTCGTATGAGTGACACACCAGCTTATTTTAAATCACCATAATAATACAGGTACAGTGTTGACGAAATTATTATTATTATTATTTTTTTTTTTTTTTTTTTTTTTTTTTTGGGGGGGGGGGGGCAATTTTTTCTTTCGCTCATATACAGTGAAGAAATATTTACTATATAATTACTCATATCCCAATGAAAATTTCACGTGTGATTTTCATGTTTCAGAATGGTCATTCTCTAAATTTTTTGTCAAGTTTTCTGGAAGTTTCGTAAAATTTTGTTCAAATCCATTCTTGCCATAACTTATGACAAGAAAGTAATATAATATAAAGTTATAATATCAGAAAGTAAATGTTGAAACCATTTCAACGTTTACTTTCTGATGTTATTACTGATGAGGGGACTGAAAGATCTCGAAACGTATAATTTTATGCTGTGTCTATAATATTTTAATATTTTAGTTGTGTATAATAATTGATTCAATTTTAGTGTAATTAAAAAAAAAAAAAAAACTTGTTTAACTTTGTTAAAATATTTGATGTTTTTACATTCCACTGTCATTTCTCATAAATCACAATTAATTAAATTCATAGGTATACATAGGACGTCCTATAAGTCTGTAGACATTTTAAAAATTCATAACTGTTGAATGAATTGCTAGAATTGAACGCGATTTGAAAAAAAATCCTTCTCGCAAAGATTTATTTATTTATTTATTTTATTTTATTTTATTTATTATTATTTATTTATTTACTTTATTTTATCTTATTTTATTATTTATTTATTTATTTGCAAACAAAACTAATAATTAAGCTATTTGTCGATAGAGGGCGCTGTGCACGATCAGATCGCACATTTTCATGAAAAACTCTACTTATTTGCATGCAAATATTTATAGACACATAAATCCTATTTTATGTGTCCGTCGTCACCACAAATTACAGTTTGCAAACGAGTTGTAACACTGCTAACTGTAGCTTCAGTCGGCGGTTCTTACTTGAGGAAAAACATCTTCACCAATAACGCTTTATCCACCAAGTCAGCACCGCAATTAAAACTTCATGTATGCACAAGTAGGAGGCAAAATGAGAAATAACCTGTTCTAATCGCAAAATTGTGCCATTTTTAGGACTTTCATTTGCATATCTTTTTTCACATCCTCATTCTTTTTTTTTACATCATCTTCATTCTAGAAAATTTAACTGGTTTTTTTTTTTTTTTTTTTTTTTTTTTTTAACCGAAAAAAATTTTCCTTTACGAGAATGATATTTTCGCAAACAGCGTTGTTCAATTCTATCGACTCATTTAACAGTTATGAATTTTTAAAATGTCTACAGACTTTTGGGCACCCTGTATATATGTATGTATACATTCATATATTGAATAAACAAATATTATCTAAAATATTATCTAAACAAATATTATCACAAATATTATTAATGAATAATACAAAAGTGTGTGCACAAAGGACGTTGAGGCTTCTAATCTATAAGTCCACCAGACTATCTACCCTTACACGCGAGGCAATTGAAAAGGCATCTAAAACTTCTGTTTGTAAACAATTTAACATCTTTTTTGGTGAAATCCTCATCATTGCTGCGTGAAACGTTTCCGACCATTTCATCAGTTGATGTCATTAACTGCTATCTAAATTACTCTCTTGTAAACACAATCTTAAAAAGAAATGGAAAAAAGTTACTGCCCATCTTGTTTAATTTTTAAGGTGCAAGTGAACAATATTTTTTAAAAAATTTAAACTAATCAGGAAGTGTGTTTAAAAATCCTTTTAAAATATACTGTTTGAAAAGTGTTATCATAAGATGCCCTTTATTTTTTGCAACCGCTCGTCAAAAGGACATACTTCCAATTTCTAAAATGTTTTAAATAAAGTAAATAAGGATGTTATGACATGGAAAAATTCACAAAATCAATTTTAAACAAATTAAAAAATGCAAATTTTCTTATGGTACTGCGTAGTTATCTTTTGTAAAATAGTCTTGATATAGTAACCAAATAAATAAATAAATAAAAGACGCATTTTTATGCGATTAAAATTAATTGATAAAACAAATAACTCGGTTAATTTTAACAGAGTTATTTACTCAAAAAATGTGCATATATTTTTAAACATATGTTTCTAATTTTCAAAAAGAATTCAGTAAATACAGTAGGGTAGGTTTGGGTAATTGTAAACACTTTTGATCACTTCTGAATATGATCATTCATACAAACTAAATAAATAACTTTTAGTTTAAAAAAATGATAGAAACTTAATTTTTGAACATTTACCTAAGTTTTAAGCATTTTACTTTGCATTAAAGTTTTTATTTAAATTTATAAGGGCCTGTTTACAATTACCCCATAGTGTTTACATTTCCCCCATATAGTATGGGGTAATTGTAAAGAGATATATTTCCATAATGTAATGCATAATAATATGAAATATAATACTTTAAAAAAGTTTTTTAATGTTTATACATGTAATAACTATTTCTTTCTTTCTTTCTTTCTTTCTTTTTTTTTTTTTTTTTTTTTTTTTTTTTATTATTATTATTATTATTAGTACATCATGTCTTAAATAAATATGAAAATAAATTTTGGATGATAATAAACCTAAATTATTTTATTTAACATTTGTTGAAGTACAAACATAATGTTTTACTAGATTTTCATTTTTCTTGTATACTCACAAAACCAGGAAATGTATGCACAAGTTTCCTTTCATTATACTTAATAGAGGGTGCTGACAAAATAGCTTTTATGGATGATAAATTTATGGGGAAAAAATGTCATTTTCTACAACGTTACTGTACATTCATCTTGTGCTATGGAATTTATAACACAGACATAGTTCTATTTAACCTTATTTTTATAGTTGGCAATAAAGTCTATTATTATATAACTTCCAGGAATTAAATGCTGCAATTTGGGTTTTGCATATTGAACTTCCGTAGAATTTGTTTTTATTTCTTCAACACTATCAATCGTTTTTTGTTGTATCATCATTAACTTTCTTTCTTTTTGATTTTCTATCATTTACATTATTTTCCTTTCTTTTTGAAATTTCCTTTTTTTCACATTCCTTTAGACGTTCTAAGACACTGGTAGAAGTCAGTACTTCCCCATAATTCATTTGCTTAAGTCTGCACGTTGCTGTCTTCTCTTTTACTGCTACTGCATATTCATTGGTTTTGATACTGTTTGAAAAAATTCCAACAATGGTTTTTGGGGATAAAATACTTTTTGTGGAGAAGGATTGTCCTCTCACATCATTCACTGCTTTGATTAAATCATCAGAGTTGTAACTAATAATTTTTTTCTTAATTTCTGTTATCTATCTATCTATCTATCTATCTATCTATCTATATATATATATATATATATCTGAATTAGAAAAATATTTGTAGAATAGTAGATAGAAAAAAAGCCTACTTATAACATAGAATAGATTAGGTCTAATTACTAAGGAAAAGTATAAAATAGAATGAAATATAACATTCATATTAAAATTATAATACAATTTAGTATTAAAATAAAAACATAAGATGCATTCATACTAACTTGTGTTACTGAGGAATTGATGTTTACAATTACCCCAATCCAAGATTTTTCTGGGGTAATTGTAAACAAGCAATAACTAAAATTTAGTGATGAATTGCAAAGAAAAATCATTATAATAAACTAAATTAAAATGTTTAAAACTATTTTTAAAGAAAATGAATTAATATTTCACCTTTTCGTATGATTTAGAGTATTTTTAACCAATCCTTGCAATTCTGTATTTCACTTTTTTTACAGACCAAAACAAAACTGCATGAACAAAATAGTGTTTCACAACAAAAGTAATTTATTAACAATGAACATCTATTGGTCCTTGAAGGTATGAAGATGTGCTGGCATCTGCATTCTGAAATTTGAACTAACAATAGAAATAAGGGGTGTGTTTACAATAACCCCATGTTTACAATTACCCCAACCTACTCTCTCTATATATATATATATATATGTGTGTGTGTATGTATGTATGCATATGGCAAGGTGATCAGAAACTAGTCAATAAATATTATTAATGTTTCTGTATTCCCTTTTGGTCGTTTATTTTGTTAAATTTAATGTTTTTACGAAAAAAGCGCCCTCTGGTGGACTTTTTTTACCTTTTTTGTTTCGAAATTCCATGAGCACATCTCGTGTATAGTTATAACCGTTCACCCATTTGCACTGTAGGATGCTGTTTATATTGGAAGTTTAATTATAACCACCCTGTATTTTAACCGTTGCAACGAAATTTAGCTTATAACTATACACGAGATGCGCTCATGGAATTTTGAAACAAAAAAGGTAAAAAAAGTCCACCAGAGGGCGCTTTTTTCGTAAAAACATTAAATTTAACAAAATAAACAACCAAAAGGGAATACAGAAACATTATTAATATTTATTGACTAGTTTCTGATCACCTTGCCACTGAACCACATTAAGTAAAGGTAAGGAGAAAACAACAGTACGCTGTTTGAGAAAAACAAAACAGTTCAGTTTGCAGAAACAAGAACAGATTAGGACGTAATTTCAGAAGAGGAGCAGTTGTTAATCGAGTCCAGAACGATGTAGGGAAAGGTGCTCCATGTGACCACCCTCATTCACCTGCAAAATTTCAAGTCGATGGACAGTGTGTTCAACAGCAGATTGTAACTGATCAGTTATGATGCTTCGCACATGAAGCGTTTTTTCCCCCTAACTTACAGCTTTTCCCGGTTTTACATTTTATTACTCATAATTCTTGTTTTGGATTGTTAGTATTGTTTCTGTATTCCGTTTTGGTCATTTATTGTGTTAAATTTAATTTTTTTCCGGAAAAGACGCCCTCTGGTGGACATTTTGGAACTTTTTTTTTTTTTTTTCGAAATTCCGTGAGCGCATCTCCTGTATAGCATATATACCAAATTTCGTTGCATTTCGTTCCCCCATTTGTGCTGTAAGATGCTGCTTATAGGGAAAGTTTAATTATAATGACCCTGTATATATATTATATATAAATTTTTAAAGCGTAGTAATAGTCTAGAAACAGAAAATTTTTGACCACTGAAATCACATAGATCAATAAGAATAAAATTTCGTCAAATTAAGTTTAACTGTGAAGACATTTTGTTAATTATTGATACAATTAATTTTACTTATTGAATTTTTTAATTTATTTTAACTTCAAACTTAACATAATCTTATTCCACAGTTAGATGCAATTTAAATGATGTTGCCTTTATGATAAATCAACATAAAAACAAAACAAGAGAAGCAAACAAGCAAAGAAAGAATAAACTAACAATGATAATTAAAACACTTATTATGACAAATTATTTTTGAATAAAGAAAAGCTTAGAACTAGTGCTGGACGATATCAGAAATTAAATATCGCGATATATCACCAAGTTAATATCGATAGTGATATATTGCGATATTTCTTTCAATATAGGAAAAAATGGACATTTGTTATTTTTTAAGGACATATGCACACGGATTTTAAAGTATACAAGTATAGAGTGTTTTCCATGTATTTTCTGGTGTATTACTACCATAACTTTATCATTAAAAAAAAAAAAAAAAAAAAAAAAGGATAAAAAGTGAATCAATGTTTTGTGTTTCTTGTAACTTATACTATTGCTTTTTAGTATACCTCTGTATAGTTTGTCCTCTATTCTTCCCATTTTAAGCTTTAATTATTTTAAAATTATATTTTAACACAGCTGATATGTGATCTGTGTTTTATTTGCACCAAGTATATCAAAATTCATAATTCTACTAAAAATAAAGCTTAAGAAAAATTGTCTTAAGATGTAGGTATTAAATAACAATGAAAATCATTTTAAATAGTTCAGAATTGCCATTATAAATAGTTCAGAATTGCCATTGAATACACCTTTTTGGGTCGTAGAGAGTAATATTTTTTATTTAAAACTTTTATATGCATCCTAAATAAATGTTAGTTACTTGTCATTTTTATTTTTGTATCTGCTTACCAAATCATTACAATATTTTTTAAATATATATGTTCAATTCACATTCGTAATAATTCACAATAATTGAAAATTGAATTTTATATTATATATGTGTGTGTGTATGTATACATTGTCAGTATAAAAATTATATTATTTAAATAAAATTATGTTAAAGTTTCATTTTGTTACTTAAAGTAACTCATTTTGCATTTAAACCAATTTTATTTAACCCTTTGCGGCGCAGGACATTTCGGATCATTTAAATTATACTGCCACCGGAATTCATAAACTAAATTAAACTAAAAGAAATTTAAAATTTTAAGGTTAAAAAAACCGGTCTTTTCTGATATGTTATAAACGTAAATTTTTGCTAAAAAATTTCCGGGATGAATTTTTGCAGCTGGATCTTAAATTTTGCGTCCTCGCAGCGAGGCCAGCGCGCGTTAACATGTACGGCTTTAAAAAAATAAAATAAATGAAAGAGAAAAAATAAATGCTACATAAAAAAAGTAATAAACTGTTCAATATTATATAATTCTATTAAAAAAAACTGTCACTGTAAAATTACTGAAGATAAAACTTTATTTTACATCAGTCAGACAGCACTCTTTCTCCCTTCCCATGTTATCCAATTGGATTTTCGTTGCTTCGTTTTATAAAAATATCTCATTCAAAAATGAACTTTATCGATTTCTGTTTTTTGAATATTACTTTTTGAACAGGTTGTCTTTTAGCTTAGTGACCAATTTTTCGAAAAAAAAAAAAAAAAAAAATTAATATTTTACTTAGAGATCCACACCTAGAGTCCATAATTTACTTATTGAAATAAAATATTTAAATTAGTCTTTTCGAAAAATTGCTCACTAAGCTAAAAGGCGACCCGTTCAAAGAATAATATTCAACAAACAGAATTTGAAAAATTTCATTTTTGAATGAGATTTTTTTATAAAACGAAGCAACGAAAATCCCATTGGATAACATGGGAAAGGAGAAAGGAAGCTATCTGACTGATGTACAGCCTTAAAAAAAAAATAATAATAATAATAATATTTTATCGACATATTTAATAATAATAAAATAATATAAAAAAAATTACATTCTATAATTGCTTATATTTTCAGAAATTTTTTATTAAACGCTAAGAAAATGTGCAAAAAAAAAAAAAAAAAAAAAAACTCTTCTAGTAGATACCAATTCGGCTTTGATGATATTTGTTAAACACATGTTGAAGCTCGCATGTTATTGGCCAGTAAATATCGATACTTTGAAATAGACCAATATCAATGAACCAATAGCAGGAATTGAGCTAAAACAAAAGATATTGTTTTCATTCGTCATAATAAGCGTCTGTTTTTCTATCACCTTGTATGTGGTTTTCATCACCTACGATCCACGAGCGGTGATGTGCAATATTATCAAAGAACTTATACTGACGGTAGTATAAATTCTTTCATATTATCGTTTAGGGTCAGGAAAATGCATGAATGTAGAGTGGGAAGTCAATATACTGTGATAACTTAATTTTCTTGATGAATATCATTCAGACTTTTTGGACAGTGATATTTTCGATTTGGTAGATAGCACGAATGAAGATAAAATAGATAACACTGCGGTAACTTAGTTTTTTTTACTTTCTCTTACCCATAAGGTAGAGAAAGTATTGTTTTTGGGTCAAATTTCCGAACGCGAGATTTTGTTATATTTACACGTTCTGAGGTCCCCTGAGTACGAAAATCATGTTTTTAGCAAATGGTCTGTGTGTATGTCTGTGTGTCTGCGTGTGTGTCTGTCTGTTATCAGCATATCTCAAAAGCAAATTATGGCAAAAAGTTCAAACTTGGTATTCTAAATGTGTATCATATACGGATGCTACAGTAAGCTTTTCGTTCAGATCAAGCAAATGGTTCGTGTACAGGGACAATCAAAAGAATTCTAATACATTACGTCTATGGGGGAAATTACAGGTAAGTAGAGTTTAACGTCTATAGACTGCACTAAACCAAAGGAAACGAATATATATATATTTTGTAATAGAGATAGTCAACTAGGAAAAAAAAAATGTGCATTTAGGAGCCTCCCCTCGAGGGGAGTAAATTTTCATGATGGGTATCTTTCAAAAGAGCTAGCCAATACCTTTAACCCCTTAACGCGCGGCGTCCTCGCTGCGAGGACGCCAAATTTAAGATCCAGCTGCAAAAATTCATCCCGGAAATTTTTTAACAAAAATTTACGTTTATAACATATCAGAAAAGGCCGGTTTTTTAAACCTTAAAATTAAAAATTTCTTTTAGTTTAATTTTGTTCATGAATTCCGGTGGCAGTATAATTTAAATGATCCGGATTGTCTTGCGCCGCAAAGGGTTAAAGCGAATGGTTGAACCATCGATCTGCGATAATTAAAAACAAAGTTGTCGATTTTTTTTTTTTTTTTTTTTTTACTTTTAACGAAAAAAAACTTAGAAAAAAAATCGTAATTTTTTTTTTTTTTTTTTGAGATTAAAATGGACTTTTTTCGGATATTTAATGTTATACTACTTCTCTAATGTAGAAATCATCTGAATTATCATAAAACATAATTTTTTTAAATAATAATTTTAATAAATTATTTTTTAAAAACAGAATTATTTTTTAATAACCGAATTAAATTTTCTATAAATCTAGGTGCATTAATGAAACGGGGGGTTGAGGGAGGCGGTAGCCACCCTCACACAGAATTAATTATCATATAAAACTCTTCCGAAGCCTAATTTGAATTGTTTAACATAGGTTTACATAACATCGTTATCTTACCTCTTAATGTCCAACCTGTATTTAACATGCTTTTATTAGCTTCACCTGTATGTATGTATGTATGTATGTTTGTAACTTCTCTGAGAGCAAACAAAAAATTTATATTGTAAAAAAATACTTTCCCTACGTGAACGATGTGGCGTAGAGGTAAGGCGCCGCGCCACGAACCTAGAGGTCCAGCGTTCGATCCCCGTCAGGAGAGATTTTTTAAAAATGGTTTTTAATAATGCTAAGTTATTTTAATTAAAGATTTAAATGTATGTAAATATTACGATGTGTCACTCACACGATTTTCTCTTACCCTGAATTTTAATACTAAGATAGATATTTTGTGCTTTTTAGTTCACGTTTCTATAAAAGCGTGTTCTTTAATTTTTTAAAACTATAATATTATTTGGTAACATAATTGTATCGGAACTTCGTTTTTGCGCCGACTGCTCGTATATGTTTATCATATTGGAGATAGAGAGGTGCTTTTTTATATTTTCAAAGAATGTAGTTTTACGATCATTTTACAATTTTACGAAAATAAAATTCCGATAATAATAGGTTATCAAAAAATGTGTCGATACCCTAATCGCATCTTGAATCGATATTTTATATAATTGCCCTGTACGAAAGCTTAACCAAATGTAGCTTGGCACTTTTGTGCCCCAACCCCCTTCATTTAACGTTTTTTATGCATTTGTATATTAAAGAAATATTCATTACTTTAATGAAAATTCAAGTCTAAATATCGTAATTCGTAATAAAATTGCGTATGTAATGCTTTTAAAATATTTTTATCTTATACTAGCAGGCAACGCCCGCTTCGCTGGTCCCTAGTTTTAAATGAATCACTATAATTACTGAATTCTCAAAATTGCATAAATTTTTATCACGTGAAAAAAAAAAAAAAAAAAAAAAAAAGAAAAATGAAACAAAATCCGATTAGGAAAAATGTCGCACCGGGTTCTCACTACCTTCGGAAAAAATTCCCAAAGTGCTCTAACTCTTAATGTCCAACCTGTATTTATAGTATTAAATTTCAGGGTAAAAGAAAGTCGTGTGAGTGACACACCAGATTATTTCTTTATGAAAGAGAGAGATCGTTTGGGGTTGGGAGTTGGGATTATGTTTCTCTATTTTAGTCAGTGAGCAATAGAATAGGAGGGAAAAAGAAAAAGAGTTGCATTAGTATAAGCTATTCAGCTCTCTTTTTGTTCGGACTTTGTTCGGTGCGCGGTGATGCAATCTAGTGGTGAAAGCAGAATTTGAAGAAGGGGTTTAAGATTGGAGTTCATCATTATTTATCGGCACATCGATGGAGCGCGCACAAGGAGTTGCATTAGTATAAGCTATTCAGCGCTCGCTTTGTTCGGTGCGTGGTGATGGGTGCTAATGGGGAAAGCAGAATTTGAAGAAGGTATTTAAGATTGGCGTTCAACATTATATATCGGCGCATCGATCGATCGCTCAGTGCGCGCTAAGAAATATCGTTAGAGGGATATATCGACAGAGCTAGATCTTTAATATCGTTATCGCGATACTAAAAAAATATTGATACTTGGGGATATATTGATAAATACTCCAGCCCTACTCAGAACCGTGAAAAAAGCTTTTCGACGGAGACCTTTTTCACCGCTGAGCACCAATGTACGATTTCGTTCGCTAGTGGCTATAATAGCAAATTTCTAGCGGGTTGATCGGACATTAAAATAATTTAATTTCCTTAATAGGAATAATGTGGAAGACAATTGAGTACAAAAGTCAAATAATCAACGAAAAAACAACCAAGAAAATAAACAATTCTCATAGTATGCAGCATGTCCAGTCGCATGGATTATATCAAGTTAAATAAACCAAAGGTTTAGTTATTCGTTCATAGCATACGACGAAAAAACTAACCTTTCAAGCAATACAGAGTATTTAAAACGAGTCTAACCATACATTAAACACTTAAAAAACTATTTTAATTCGATTAGATAATGAAATTGTTTAATCTTTAGTTGAATTAATCCGCTTTTCGTTTTCGAAATAATAACTTTAATTTACTTTTAATTTACTTTTTAGTAATACCCATCGAAATTTTAAAATTTCCCACATTTCGCTAGAGAATTTTCCTTTTTAGCATAAAATTTCCCTCAATTGCTCAATATGCAACCATTTGAAGCTATTCAGGGTAAAATAACTTGCACTGAATATGGTATTGTGAAAGGGTTAAGGTAAATTATCCACAATTTCAGGGCGTCTAGCGATCTTTTAATTAAATACCACTCTTTTTTTTAATCGTAAACTTCATATTATTCAATCGAAAAAAAAAAAAAAAAAAAAAAAAAAAAAAAAAAAATATTGTAAGAGATTACTAAAGTTCAATATTAAATAATTATAAGATAAAAAAAATTTTATAAACCATGTTTTTTAATTTTCTGTTGAATCATATAAACGCTACTGAAGGCAGCCGGAACCCCAGCAATTGGATAAAAGTATTAAAAAAATTCCTTGCTATCGTCTTTTGAGCTATTATAAAAGTTTCAAATGGCTATCTAGCCGGGAAGTTAGTTAAAAGTTGATTGCAAGCTTTGTACTGGAAACGCTGCCGAAGGCAGCAGGGTCCCGAAGCAATCGGATAAAAATATTTTAAAAAAGCATTTTCACCGTATTCTGAACTGTTCCGAAAGTTTCAAATGTCTAGCTACTCGGGAAGTTAGTTTAATAAATTTTCTGTTGAATCATATGAACGCTGCCGAAGGCAGTAGGGACCTGAAACAGTTGACTAAAAGTATTAAAAAAATATATTGCCACCGTGTTTTGAGCTATCCAAAAAGTTTCAAATATCTAGCTAGTCGGGAAGTTAGTGAATAATCGATTGCAAGCTTTGTACTGGTAATGCTGCCGAAGGCAGCAGAACCCGAAACAGTTGGCTAAAGGTATTTAAAAAATGCATTTTCACCGTGTTCTGAACTATTCTGAAAATTTTAAATGTCTAGCTAGTCGGGAAGTTAGTTAAATAAATGTTCTGGCGAATTATATAAGCGCTGCCGAAGGCAGCGGGACCTGAAATAGTTGACTAAAATTATTAGAAAAATGTATTGTCACCGTGTTGTGAGCTGTCCTAAAAGTTTCAAATGTCTAGCTAGTCGGAAAGTTAGTGAAAAATCGATTGCAAGCTTTGTACTGATAACGCTGCCGAAGGCAGCAGGAACCCGAAAAAGTTGGCTAAAGGTATTAAAAAAATGCATTTTCACCGTGTTCTGAACTATTCTGAAAATTTTAAATGTCTAGCTAGTCGGGAAGTTGGTTAAATAAATTTTCTGTCGAATCATATAAGAGCTGCCGAAGGCAGCGGGACTTGAAATATTTGACTAAAATTATTAGAAAAATGTATTGTCACCGTGTTGTGAGCTGTCCTGAAAATTTCAAATGTCTAGCTAGTCGGAAAGTTAGTGATAAATCGATTGCAAGGTTTGTATTGATAACGCTGCCGAAGGCAGCGGGAACCCGAAACAGTTCGCTAAAGGTTTTAAGAAAATGCATTTTCACCCTGTTCTGAACTATTCTGAAAGTTTCAAATGTCTAGCTAGTCGGGAAGTTGGTTAAATAAATTTTCTGTCGAATCATATAAGCGCTGCCGAAGGCAGCGGGACTTGAAATAGTTGACTAAAATTATTAGAAAAATGTATTGTCACCGTGTTTTGAGCTGTCCTGAAAATTTCAAATATCTAGCTAGTCGGGAAGTTAGTTAAAAATCGATTGCAAGATTTGTCCCTGACAAACACACAAACCCACAAACCCACAAACAAGAATCGAAGTTAATAAAAACATGGTAAAATGCATGTTATTCAATTAAAAGATGGCTAAAAGCCCTGTGCGTTGGATTTAGGCCTGGGTAAAATGCCCTTTTTTCTAAGGAATCCTAGTGTATTCGCGTGTATTCCTGAGAAAATCAGGGAATGCTTTGAATGTCTAGGCCGAATAAAACCAAATCAATAAATTTTTTCAAAATATTTTAGATTATTATTACAAAAGAGGAAAAATTTGCACTAATTTGCTTTTAAAATCTCAGCATATAAAGAAATTGGTTCTTATAGTTTAAGTGCGAGGAAAAAAATCTAACAAAAAATGCTTTAAAAACAAAGTAAAATTTCCCTTTTTGAGAAGAAATTTCCCTTTTTCCCTCAATATCTAAAATCGCATCAAAATTTCCCACTTTGAGGGAAATTTCCCTCAATCTGGCAGCACTATACTGCAAGAACATTGGTTTAAATTGTTTTTCAAAAAGTCCACCAGAGGGCGCCTTTTTCGTAAAAACATTAAATTTAACAAAATAAACGACCAAAAGGGAACACAGAAACATCTCCTTATATTATTAAAATCTAAGAAATTCTTGATCATTTCATCTATTCGGATTATTTTGTGTACTTTATAAGCATAACTAGGAAATCTATAATTCTAGTTTAAGAATTCAGAAAATGGCTGCTTATTTGTACTAGATAAAGGCGGTACGCATTTTTTCTCAATGTATCAAGATTTTTTTTTTTTTTTTTTTTTTAAGAAAATATAACTATGTGTATATCCTTTTGACAAACGGTTGTAAATAGTAATAATAATAATAATAATCTAATGATCTAGCACTTTGCAACCGATTATATAAAGCTACAATAGTGCTGCAGAATAGTCTTTAGAACAAACGGTTAGCAATAAATATTGATTGTTTTATAAAGACCTAAATTTAGATGTTTGTAAATTGAAATCGGCTACTTTCACCTAGTATTCATTATTTAAATATCATAATAATTTTTTTTATTGCATGTGCACGAAAAACTTATACACGATTATAATTATTATTATTATTATTAGAAGAAGAAGATTTTTATATGAAATTGACTTTGCCTTCGTGTCACTAAACAAGGCGCCTCCATTTTAAAGTAAACATTGTATAAGCTATTCCGTTTGTCGCTCTTTGGCTGAGTAGGTTAGAGCGTCAAGTTAATAACGCGGTGGTCGAAAATTCGATCCCGGAAGATCCGGCGTGTTAATTTTTGTAGATAGTTAGTAGAAAAGGTGTCGATTAATAAAACAAAATTTTTCGTTGACTACACAGTATCCTAAGAATTTTTGAAGAACTTTTTTTTAAGAAGCTTTTATTTTTATTTTTTTATTTTTTTAGATATTAAAAAGTACAAAATATTTTAGATATTATAAAAGCACAAAATAAAAAGTTTTAAGTAAGAAATACATAAATAAATATTTTTTTTAGAATCTTTTTATTGAGATTGGATTTTGTCATCGTGTCTTCGTGTCACACTGAAAAGCAAAGCGACTGCACTTTAACGTAAATGTCAGCTCCTTCTTTCGTTACTTGTTAGCTCAGTTGGATTGAGCGACATGTTGATAGTGCGATGGTTGTAAGTTCGAAGATCGATGTATTACTTTATTGCATATAATTAATAGGAAAGATGTTAAATGATAAAATAAAGATCCTTCGTTGTCTACACACTGTCCTAAAAATTTATGATTGATTTCTTTAAGAAGCTTCTTTTAGTTACTAAAACGCACAAGGATAAATATGTAATTAAAAAAAAATAATAATAATAACTGGAAGTTTTTATTGTTACTCTAAAAAGCACTAAAAGTTATGTTACTCTATAGTAGTTATATAGTACTAAGTAGTTATATTACTTATATTAATCTAAAAAGCACTAAAAAATTATTCTTGCAAGGAATAAAAATTTCAACAATAAGAAAATTGTTGAAACACAAAAATATAAATATTTAAAGAAAACTATAAATATTTCACTTTGCAAGAGATAAATATTTTTAAATATTCAAAATGTTTTAAAAAGCATTCAAGAACAATATTCTTTTTGTATAAGTATTTGTTGGAATCTTTTAGCATGTTCTGAGACCTTTATTTACTGTTCTTTGATTTTTGTTAGAGCGTGTCGTGGGTTCGATTCTTCAAGGGCCGATGTGTTAATTTTTGCAGATAATTAATAGAAAAGGTGTCAATTGATAAAAGAAAATCTTTCAAAGTCTACACAGTATCCTAAGCATTTTTTATTCTTTTTTTTTTTTTATTCTTTTTTTTTTTTATTATTCTTTTATATATATATATAATTAAAAAGCATAAAATAAAAATTTAAGTAAAAAAATAAATAAATAACAGTAGAAGCTTTTTATTGTAGAGCCCTGAAAAGCACAAAATAAAAATTTATTCTTGCAAAGACAGGCTATAAATAAATGAAAGTTTCAACACTAAGAAAATTTTAGAGAAAAATATAGATATTTCACTTTTGCAAGAGATAAAATTTTTTAAATATTCAAAATATTTTTAAAAGCTTTCGAGAACTTTCAAATTTATGGTTTAACAAATACCTATGTAGAAACTAATGATTAAGAATATTGGTCTCGATAGCTTTTCAAAATATTTTGAATATTTAAAAATTTTCATCTCTTGCAAAAGTGAAATACCTATATTTTTCTCAAAAATTTTCTTAGTGTTGAAACTTTCATTGATTTATAGCATGTCTTTGCAAGAATAAATTTTTATTTTATGCTTTTCAGAGCTCCACAATAAAAAGCTTCTACTGTTAAAAAATGTTTTTTTTTTTTTTTTAACTTAAATTTTTATTATTATCATTATTATTTTGGTGTGCATGAGACAAAGGAAAAAAAAGTAACTAGTTAGCAGATACAGATTATATAGATTGCATGTGGGACTTAGTATTCTGTATAGTGGGACTTAGTATTCTGGACTAGCATGTGGGACTTAGTATTCTGTAGTATTCTGCAGATTATACGTGAAAATTAAAATTAAAGAATCTGTTGTTATTTAAGAAAAAAAAAAAAAAAAAAAAAGACTGTGGATGAAATTCTGTCTATGACAGAATTTAATTTAGTACGACAGGACTAATGATATTTGTGTTTTAACACCCTTAAAAAAATACTACTAATAATAAAATTAATAGAAGGCGTTCAGTAAAATTCCTAAACGCATATTCAAATAGTATATTGATTTTTAATTCCAAATATATCATTGGAGTTTGAATGTATTAACTGTATAGTATCTTCCCCTAATTGCTTAATACTTATTTACTAAATATTTTAATTTTTAAAATAATCTCAAAAACAATTTTGCATTTATTGTTAATAATTAACAGTGTTAATTTCTACAGAACAAAACATAATATATATATATATATATATATATATATATATAAACTGATTATTCGACACTTAAATTATACTCAAAATTCATTACAGATTAATTAATATAATCCATTGACATTCAACCAAGACCCGTTGGCTATGTGGTCAGAGAACAGAACTACGAGCCCGAAGACTGTGAGTTCGATCCCCACTGATGGTAAGTTGAATATATATATATATGTAAATGATTTTACGGATTTCACAAAATATTTTAAGATAGAGTTCGTTTAAATTAGAGAATTAAATAGTAAAATTAGAGAGAGAATATTAGAGCATTAGAGTAAGAGAGAAAATAGAGATAGAGTATAGAGAGAGTATTAGAGAATTAAATACTAAAACTGGATATTAGCAGGCATTTTTGAAGTGGAACACTATAAATTGGTAACTACGCAAAATAGCAGATTGAAAGAAATAGTGTTGTCGTACTAAAAATACTTGAAAACACTAATCTAAATATTCAGAAATATTTACCCAAGAACCGTTGGCTGTGTGGTCAGAGTACAGTGCTACACACCCGAAGGTTGTGTGTTCGATCCTCACCGATGGGAAGAGAAAAAAATACATATAGAGGTTTTTACGGGTTTCACAAAAAATTTTAAGATAGAGAAAGAAATTAAATGGTAGAACGGTAGAATGGATATTGGAGAGCATTTTTGAAGTGGAACACTATAAATTGGTAACGACGCAAAATGCCAGATTGAAAGAAAAAGTCCTGTCGTACTAATAAAAAGACATGTTAATTATAATTAACATTTGGAAACATGAGCCAAAAAAGAATATTTAAAAATTTGTGTTTTTTATTCAAATAATGGAATATGAGTAAAGAAATGTATCGTTAAATTATTTATGAAAATTTGTTTCGATATGAATTCCCCAAACTTCTAGATGAAAAAAAACTACTACATTTAATCACTCTCACTGGAAATTAAAATCTCGAAAATCGTAAGCAAGATTAAAATCAAAAAACGAATTTACAATGGTATTTTAAAACAGCAACTACAACTTAGCTATTCAAAAATACGCGGCGAAATAGTGTGCTGTTAGTAAAATCATATTCCCACCACTAAAAAAGTGTTAGTTCAAATTGTGACTGTAAATATCGACTTGCGCAAAGTTACATAGATGTTTTCGAAGTGGAACACTATAAATTGGTAACGACGCAAAATGCCAGATTGAAAGAAATAGTCCTGTCGTATTAAAAAAAAAAGTATTTTTAGATTCTAAATATAGTTATATCAGTATTGTGGATAGGCTAGTTCATATTTACAAAACAAATATACGCAAATATAATTTATACAAATATACTTTACAACAAAACAAATATATAGTCTTATCAGCGAGAGCATTAACCAACTCGAGGAACTGGTACTAAATTATTACCGAAAACTCCTGTGAAGAATTATGTGATAACTTAAAAAAAATTTTATTATTGAAAACGGTTCACGATGTTCTAAATAAAAATAACATTATTAATTTTTCCCAAAGCCTGTATTATAAATTATACTTGCTTACTGCTTTCACACTTATTTAATTGGAAATTAAATGTTATTATAATACGCGTATTTCAAATTCTAACTATGATTAAATTATTTTTAGTACATCATTCGAAAGATATTTTAAAGTACTTTTATATTATCGAAAGCGGGATTCAAGATTTCGCTTCATTTACCTGTTTTGAGGTCTCCTGAATCGGTTTTTTTTTTTGTATCTGATCTACTAATTAAAATAATTCCATAAGTAATGCATCATAAGATAGCTTTGTTGGTTTGAAATCGAACAGTAGATTACAGAAATTTCTACCGCCAGATGGCGCTGGAATATTTTAATATTTCAATATTTCAATTTCTAATTATGATTAAATTGTTTTTAATACATCATTCGAAAGATATATTAAAGTTCTTTTATATTGTCGAAAGTTTTAACCAGATTTGCACGTTTTGAGGTCTCCTGATTAGGTTTTCTTTTGCATCTCAGCTAATTCAGTTAGACCGTTCAAAATTGGTATATGTAGGTTAATTAGGAAGGGCTGAAAGGATGGGGAAGATATAGGCGTGCACCGCGCGCACGGGACAGCGCTGCCGAAGGCAGTGGGGACCCGGTCCGACTTCTTAACCGATGTGAAATGATTTTTTTTTCCATTTTCTTTTCTTAAGAATAAAAATTTGATTTGAGAAGAAATATGTGCGCGTAGCGCGCGTACACCTTCACACGTGCGTGCGCAGCGCGCATGGGTCTGCGCTGCCGAAGGCAGTGGGGACCCGATGTGAGTTTTTACCCGATCAGAATTTTTTTTTTTTTTGAGGGGGGGGGGGGGCACGGAGTTTCAGGAAAGGAATACGCGCATGCAGCGCGCACGGGGCAGCGCTGCCGAAGGCAGTGGGGACCCGGGCCGACTTTTTACCCAATCAGAAATGATTTTTTTTTTTTTTTTTTCTTTTCTTAACACTAAAAGTTACTATTAGTGATTCATTAATTTTAGTGATTTATTTGAAAATACTGACCCGCTAGCGGGCGAAGCTCGCTAGTTACTCTAAGAAAATCGAGTATATTGAAAGAAGTGTGGATTCTTTACAATAAGGGGAGAAAAAAAATTAAAACGTCAGCCATCAGCGGCTAACACTGAACTTTCCGTTTAGACCACGTCAACCACTGGTGGCTGACAGCGTAAAATATAATATAAAGCCGCGTGAACCACCTGTGGCTGACAGCGAAAAATATGATATAAAACTTAAAAACTTACATTGTTTTAAGTAATTACTGAAAAATTATTTAAAATTTGCTTAATTTTTTTTTTTAGCGTGTTAAGAATTTGTACATTTTGCATGCACTTTTATTGGATTTTTATTGTCGTTATATTAAAGGTTTCACTCAAAACTGTATGCCTTATAGAGTAGGATGGATCGAAAAAGGTGAAACTCGTCTTACCCAAAGCGAGTACGTACCAATAGTGGTAGTTTCTTGACTCAATGAAAAATTTACAAAATATTAGTATTTTTTGGATATCATACTCTTACTCAGTCTGCGAAAGAGACCTAAATAATGAAATATTTGTATTATATATATATATATATATTGTGGTTTCTTCTTTTTTAATTTCAACTAACAAAAATAAATTCGGAGTAATATTAATATGTTAAAAATACATTTGCAAAATACTCTACTTCATTCCTGAAAAGAATTTAAAAATGAAAAATATCTCAAAATTTAAACTATTATGCGCAAACTAAAAATTTAAGTGCGTGCCGATAATTAAAATAAATAAATTATAAACATTTTTTTTTTCAAATCTATTTTTGTTATACTAATACAACTATAAATTTATTTTATAAATATAACTGTATCATTTATCATCTATATATTAATTTGAAACATGTTTTTGTCTGTCTCCACTATATTGAGAGAACTATTTGGTGTAAAAATTTGGTTGAGGTGTCTAAAAAAAGGTCTTGGTCGGTAGATGTGCTATGAGAAGAGAAAAATAAAAAAAAGTCGAACGGTTTCCCCCCCCGGGGGGGGGGGAAACCGTTTCCTCCACGGGGTAAACGGGTGGGAAACCGTTTCCCACCCGTTTGGGTTAAAAACACGTTTACGAGCTTAACTAAGCTTCAAATTACTTCACGGTAAAGAAATTGTACATATGGGGACTAGAGTCGAATACTAAAAAATCAATATCTGCGAATTTGGAATTTTCGATTTTAAAGGGGGGGGGGAAAGGGGGAAAGTAGATTTGGAGGGGAGGGGAAAGGGGGGAAATTAGTTTGAGAGGGAAATCTGTTCTCGACCCACACATGTAGCACCTCATTTTAAAGGTCTTGAAATTTCATGTCGATTGGGGATGTTTGTATACAGCATAGTGCGACCCCTGGTGGTGAAAAATGGAACTAAGTGATTTTGCTGTAGACCATATCATGTTTCACCTTATTTTAAAGGTCTTGGTATTTCCTGATGGTTGGTGATCTTCGTACAGAACACACTGTACCCCCTAGTGGTGGAAAGTGCAACTAAAGGATTTTGCAGTTGACACCACCATGTGACACTTTATTTGAAAGGTCTTGGAAATTCAAGGCGATTGTTGATAGAGGTCTTGAAATTTCATGTTGATTGGGGATGTTCGTATACAATATAGTGCGCTCCCTGGTGGTTAAAAATGGAACTAGGTGATTTTGCAGTAGACCCTATCATGTTACAACTTATTTTAAAGGTCTTGATATTTCCTGACCATTGGTGTTTATGTATAGAATACGCTGCGCCCCCTGGCGGTGGAAAGTGTAACTAAAGGATTTTGCAGTTGACACCACCATGTGACACCTTATTTGAAAGGTCTTGGAAATTCAAGGCGATTGGTGATGTTCGTGTACAACATACTGCGCTCCCTGGTGGAGGAAAGTGGATTTTGCAGCGCGTGCGAAGCATGCCTGCTATACGGTGCCACTGCCACAGGCAGCGGTAACACGAGTCAGAGGTTTGTTCGGTTCAAGGTTAATTTTTGAGAATTTTTCCATGTTATTAGCGGCCTGCATATACGTGCCGCAGGCGCTGGATCACGAACCCGAGTTCCGTTCTGTTTGAGGTAATTTCTTTTTGTTACAGATGATTATTTATTTTGTGATGTTTTCATTTAAAAATAGAAATTCAAAGAAAATCGAGTTAAAAATATAAAACCATACAAATTTAAGGTTCATTTAAGGTTATTATCAAGGGCCCGGACATTGCCGGGCTGGTTTCTTCGGTTCCAGGTTAATTTTTGGGAATTTTTTTATGTTGTTAGCACCGTGTATATGCGCTTCTGCCAGCACCGAGGTCACAAAGCAGAGTTTCGTTCGGATCGAGGTAATTGTTTTGTTACAGATGATTATTTTTTTCGTGATGCTTTCATTTAAAAACAGAAATTCAAACAAAATCGAGTTAAAGGTATAAAATAATACAAATTTAAGGTTCATTTAAGGTATCATGGGCCCGGGCAACACCGGACGGGTCAGCTAACATATAGTCTTAGTATTAAACGAAATAGAAAATAAAAGATAGCATCTGTTTATTTGAAGTCAGTTTGACGTCACATTCAGAGTACTTTGTAGAAAGTGATGTCATACATAGTATTTCTATTTATAAACATTTATTCCAACTTTCGTTTTTTAAGTGAAATGTCGTAAATTATATTAGATGTTTTAACATGAAATACATTTAAATAATGATGCGACGGTTTTTGAAACATTACGGTCAATAAAGTGATCGTCGAATTCGACGGGTTCCAGCTAGTCAAAATATTAAAGGAAAATCGCAATTTTAATAATTAATCCTCTTTGTAGGTTGAAGATGGCAACCAAAAGAAATAGTAATGTTTTGCAAAAATGTCGCAACTATTCATAGGTACCCGTTTCCGATAAAGTAAGGGCAGGTTCGATACTCGAGCCGAACAAAGATCGTCATGTACAGTCGGTAACAAAAGTGTCCGAACACTAGCGAAAATTCCGATGTAAAAAAAGTACACTTCGTACGGTTTTATTAAATAAATCCTTATCGAATCCTATTCTTAGTTAGTGTAAGAACATGATTCGATAAGGATTTATTTAACAAAACCGTATGAAGTGCACTTTTTTTTGCATAGGAATTTTTGCTAGTGTTCGGACACTTTTGTTACCGACTGTACACTAATGGTAGCTGGTGCACTTAAAATCCGTCGTGGCTGCAATATCCTCCATATCCTCATCCAAATTAGATCTCTAGAGGTCACCGAAGCGTGGGAGCCATCCCCTCCGCGAAGGATTATAATTGTGATGGCATGTCCCCGGACCAACCTCAGGGGTACGTCTCAGACCGTTGCCAATTACCTTTTGGGCAATACTAGTGCGACGTTAAACTCAACCAACCAACCGATAAAGTAAGTTTCTTTTTTTCTTTTCATTTTCTTTTTGTGATATATTATGCAGAATTCTTATCGTACATAAAAATGCAACCGTAAAAATAATACCTCAGTATGTACTATATATATATATATAATATACTTGCCCCCTGATGAGTATACTTCTAATTTTAAGCATTTATATCCAATTATTTCTGTGGTTAATTATTTGTTTTCTCTGTCACTTGGTTTAATGGTCATTTTTTTATTGTCATTCATTTCGGCGTAAGTATTTTAAGTTATTATTATAACTTATTGGTTCTTAATCTATATCGCAACTTTTTGTGTCAGTCTTTCCTCTACGTTAAATTCAGTTCTATATTTTTATGTGTTGTTATTGTTTTAGTTCTATTAATTGCTAAATTTTAAGATTAAATTTTATTACGTTATCTACCATTTATGTATGTATATATATATATATATATATAGATAGATAGATAGATAGATATATATATATATAACGTTAGAGAATTTTCATAATTAATTTTTATATTAATTGGCTCGTTATTTCTTTGTTCATGTTATTTACCCATTATTCCCCACAGTATGCAGTAAGTAACAACCATAAAATGAATCAGATATTGCATGAAACATGAATATTCAAATGATATTTGCAAATAAAATTTTAATGTACTTCATTAATTTTTGAAAAAAATATTGCTACGTTAAACTAGTTTTCTTTTGTAAAATAGGTAAGCAGTATATAGATAAGAATAAAATTTTAATTGCTTTTCACTGGAGGGTTTTTGAGTATTTTGTGGTTCGTTTATATCAACCACATGTTAAAATATTTGCACAAGGTTACTAGAATTATTCCGGACGGAGATAAAGTAAAATTAAAATTTTTATGAGTTATCTATATCTTATCGCGTATCTATGCAAATACGAATATGAAGATATGATAAGACATCAAATTTAGCATAAATAATGGCAAGGAAAAAATAATAATAAACAAAATTTATCTTAATATATTGTGAAATGTAAAACATTTCTAAATACATCAATTAAAAGAATTTTTTACAAAATATGCTTTCAGCATGAATTTTTAATCATAGTTCGAAAAACAGAGCAGTACCTTGAACGGTTGATTAAATAAAGTTGTATGGAGTAAAAATGCAGGTTGCATCTTGTAAGTCAAATAAAATGGATGTAATGTAAATACGAGTAATATACCATGAAATGATAAGCATTTTTTAACCAAATGGGTTCTTTTCTAAACAGTTTATATTTTAAATTTTTAATTTGTTCGATAATAAAATGTGTTATATGTTTCAACTATTGTTTTCATTTTAATGCATTGTTATTAATTAGAGAAATGCGTTAATTGTATATTTCACACTATGGATATTTTCCACGGGTTAAAATTTGAATGCATTGTTATTAATTAGAGAAATGGGCTAATTGTATTTCACCCTATGGGTATTTCCATAGGTTACAATTTTAAGAAAAAAACACTTGCGTTTTCTTCTCTACATAATAAGCTTATTAGGACGTTATGTATTTTTTTTTTTTTTTTCAACTTTTACGCTTTTCGTATACTATTTTTGTACAAAAATGTCTGCTTTATACAAAGAATTTTTTTTTTTAAGTAGTGATGTTCAAAATCCTTAAATGTCGATAATTAAGGAACTTGATGACTGTTTCTGTCAGGCAAAATATACCAAATAAAAACTTTTTTTTTTTTTCTAACTGTGTTTAATTTTTCGGTATGTCTGTCTGTCCGCGGTCTAACTACCGTTTTTTTTCAGAATTTTTTCAAGGTGATATATACTACGTAAGTTTCTTACAGCATGTTCCCTGATAAAAAAATATATAAATAGTATAATTGGTTTGTGTACAGGGGCACTCACAGTAATTCCAATGCATTGCATTCTATGAGAGGCATTTTTATGAATCATATTTAAATACTTTAAATAATGAATGAATTACCATTTATTATTTATATGCGCAAAAGTATGTTTTTTTATAAAATATAGTATGAATGCCAATGAAGTATACAGGAACACACAGAACTATTCAGATACATTAAAGGCTATAAGTGGAAATTGCTCGAATTGTATTTTCAGTTATTTTAAGTGTTTTTACCACTTTACATTAATATTTAAGAGTAATTACGACTTTAATCAGTCTATCTGTCCATCATTCAGTCCGTCTGTCTGTCCACACTTTAACTTTTTTGTATATAATTTATGTTATTCAATTTCACTATGGCATGTTCTGTATGGAAAATTATATAAGTAGCACATTATATAAGTTGTACAGGGACTTGAGGAAAGGGACTTGCTAAGGGTTTCCGATGCAAGTTCTTTGAAATGTATATTTTTAAAGTATATTTTAATGTATTAATACTACATACAATATAACGAATTATGTATAGATAGGATACATTAAACAGTTTTTCCTGTAAAATAAGGTATGATAAGCATAACTCATTAGTTTACAAAATCCCACAAAGCTGTTCTGACTCATTATCCGATACAAGGGGAGACTGTTCAATGTAGATTTTCAATAATATTTTTTAGTACAATATATAGTGCAAATACAATGTTTAAACAATAGAAAGGATTGCAGAAAAGCAATACTTTTAATATCTTCTATTTAAAAATAAAGATATATAGAGTTTTATTCTTTATCGTTTATCGAGACACATTAATAATTAATTAAAAATAAAATATATTTTTGTAAGCTTGCTGTTTTTAGATAATCACTGCGTGTAGTGTACACAAAAGCAATCTGATATACATTTTTTATTTATTTATTTATTTTTTTTTTTTTTTTGTTAGATTTAAAGGAAGGGTATAAAAATATCTTTTGTGAGCTTTTTTCTTTTCCAATTAAAAACAAAATATTTTTTAAGTTAACATCATGGAGGCAAAATGCCAATGTAACAGAAACACATAATTGGGAAGTGTCTATAATCTATGTGAAACGCATAATTTCTCTTTCTTTTTTTCTTTGGATTTTCAGTTAAAAAAAAAAAATAAAAAAAAAAAAAAAAGGGAGAAAAGAAGTGAAAAAAAAGAAAGAAAGAAAGAAAGAAAGAAATTAATGTAGTATCTGTTGTTGATGAGCCGACTTCTTATTTTAAGATGAAGAGGCGGTTACATAGAATTATATAAAAAAAATAAAAATAAAAATAAAAAATTCACATATTGAAAATTCGTATTTTGCAGCTTCAAAATAAACTATAAAAAATTAAAAAAATATTTTTTTAAAAAAGGTCCGTCAATTTAACAGCTGGGAATTTTCAGAATGTGAAAACAGAATTTAATAAAATCTTTTTGTAAAAAAATAGAACCGACTCCAAAAAGCAACTACTATTCAAAATAAATAAATAAATAAATAAATAGATAAATTGTATGAAATGAAAGTAAATTGCTCCGAAAAGTATAAAATAGTTTCCTTCGCCAGACAACCTATAACACTACAATTAATCATAACTTTTGAAGTCGGCGGAAAATTAAATAAAATTTAATTAGTTTTTAAAGGTTTGTTTTTAGATCGGTAGCAACAAATGCTGCCGTCTCGAATGATCCATTTTCAAGTTTCCTTTATTATTTAATCACTGTATACAATTGGTCCATTGGTAGCATCTACACAGAACAGTGAACATTCTTCACAATGCGGTATTTATGTTTCTACAAAGTTAGAGTTTCCTTTGCACATTTGGTATAACTTTGATAACTATCATCCTTGGTGGCTTTTGGATTTGGCGTTCAAAATGTATTGCAAAAATATACATGCAAGATGTATATTTTCATAATATATTTTGTACAAAGTATTGTTTCATATTCTTGATTACTCTCTTAATATACCTTATCAAATTAATCATGATATCCCAAAGAAATTAAATATGTTTGCCAGATAATTTTGCGATTTTTCTTTCACCAAAGACGTCAGATTCCAGCATCTTCGCCAACTTTTGCTGCTTACGAAATCTTATTTTCTTGAATCAAAATAGTTTTCGGCTGCGTTTTGCAGATGACAATGTGAGATGTGTATTTTGAATAGGATTTGATTTTTGTATTGAATAAAGGTATCAATTTTTATTTAATTTTGCGCCGACTTCAAAAGTTATGATTAATTGTAGTGTTATAGGTTGTTTGGCGAAGGAAACTATTTTATACTTTTCGGAGCAATTTACTTTCATTTCATACAATTTATCTATCTATTTATTTATTTATTTATTTTGAATAGTAGTTGCTTTTTGGATTCTATTTTATCCTTTGGATTCTATTTTTGGATTTCCTTTGGATTCTATTTTATTAGTTTCTATTTTTTTACAAAAAGATTTTATTTTTCTCTTTTCAGTGAAAACTTATTCATATAGCAGAACATCAAAAGACGTTCCACGCAATGTGAACAAAAAAGTTACATCTCCATCTAGAAAGTTATCCACTCGAGAGACAGTTGTGCCAGTTTTACTCTAGTCAAGTTATTTTTAAATTGATTTTTCTCAAATGCTGCATTTTTAAGTTGTGTAACTTTTCTTGCCTTTATCGGATATGAGCAAAACACTATCTATTGAATTAACATACGTTAAATTAAAAAGTCTTTAGAAATGTAAAGAACGGATACGCTGTATTTGTAACCAAAAATTCTGTTAGGCATATACATTGAACTTTGCAGTGAATACGTGTCACTCGCTGCGCTAAGATATTGCACTGGGACCTATTTCAGACCAAGACCTTTACAATAAAAAAAAAGTACCAAAATCGGATTATCTGTTCAGACGTTATGAGCTAACAAACAAAAATAAAAACAAAAAACATACGGTTTGAATTGAGAACCTTCTCCTTTTTGAAGTCGGTTAATTAGAGCATCTCTTACGAAGTTATAAGCTTACAAACGCCAACAACAACACATAGCTCGAATTAAGAACACCCTCTTTTCTGAAGTTGGTTGAATAGTCCAGTCAATAGGTACGTAAAAAAGGGCTTACCTAGCAAAAGGTGGGGTAGAAGATTTTTCTTTTTTAATTTGTATATATTAGTGTCAATATGCAAAAAACGAGTTATCCAACATGAAAGACCCCGGGAGAATTTTTGTCGGCTGAAAAACCTCGAAAATTTACTACTTTTTTGGCTTTTTTTGAAATATCTCAGAAATGGCTAAATTTAGCGATATTTTTCTTTTATAAAGTTTAAAGAAGATTAAATTTCCTACAATTTTCTTCATTACAACGTTTTTGTAGTACTAATAGCAGGCGTGTTACAGCCTCTTGAAAGTCGGCATATTTTCTCAAGCTAATAAAATACTCAAAGAAATGGATCGGTACATAAGCGTTTATTAAAAAACGGAAAGGTAGAAAGGGGGCATATTCAGCTTTCTGACCTTAGGAAATGACATCTGCTTCGTAGCAAAGAAGGTATTTAAAAAAAAAAAACTGCCTCCTCCCCCCCTTTCAATTAAAAAGCTCTCCCTTTCCTCCCACTTCTTCTCATCCTGTAATACGCTGCCTCGACTGAACCTGAACATCTATCTATGTTATTCACTTCAATTCGAACGTGCGAACGTACTGTTTCAACCCGTGAGCGTTTTCTATTACAATAACCGGAGTGTTTGTTTTATTTTCGAAATCAGTTTGAATAAAGGTGAAGTAAAGATTCTGAAGGAGAAAGGTATACAAAAAATCTGTAAAAGTGCAATGCAAAACGTCAAAATGAAGAACATTAGTGTTTTTTGAAGAACCTAAAACAAGTAAGAATTCACAATGTCTGTTACAAACAATACAAAAATGAGCGAATGATTGCAGCATATGTACGGCGTCATACAACTGGTCATGGAGCTGGTCCAAACAGTGCGGCTCCATATCTTCCATCAAGAACTGAAGGTTTCAGTTTTAAAGATCAGTGTTTCTTGTGTGGAGAGGGGATACTTGATGATTTCTTTAAAAAACAGGAACGACTTCCTGAGCATGAAAGAAATTTTATACACCATGCTATGAAACTGGATGTGAAAGAAACAATTGTAAATGGTGCTGAAAATCGTGGAAATGAGAGAAGAAAAAAGGTACTTGAATGCATCGGAAATGTAAAAGGTTTAGTTGCTATAAATGCTAGGTATCACAGGTTTTGTCATCAAAAACTGCACTGGAGGCTTAAAAGTGAGATGAAACGTGGATACTACCCTGCAAGTAACACTGATGAGGCAATGGGATCAATTTACACCAACCCTGAAAACGACTCGGGGGAGTGCCAGCCTTATAAAATATTTGATGAATAAAATAGAGGGCGATTTTCATCTTGGCATCAGAACAGTTACATATCGCCTTTGCAAATAATATGGTGAAGATGTTTTAATAGCCGAAGCTGCCAACAAGAAAGCAGTTTGCTGCCAAAATGTTGGCTATAAAATACTCAGTGAAACTGGTAAAGTAAAAGGACTCTGATTCTCAACAGGAAAATGTTGTACTAATTTCATCATTGGACGAGGCTGAAGAAGATGATAAGCTATTCTAAGAGCTTATATAATTACTGCAAGACGGAGAGAAACAATTTGAGGACGACACACCTTCCTTCTACTTCTGATGACTATTGAAATTTAAGAACCCGGGCTTTCAAAACAACCACGAAGAAAATTAACATGTATATTATACATTAATGTACGTTTCTTTATTTGTTTCAAGGCTAAAAGAATCTCCCTATAATTTATATATAAAGTTAAATTTCTACAATTTACTTTTGTAATTATTTGCTATTGTTCTTCAAACAAGTTTGCCTATTTATGCAGTTTATTTAAAATTAAGATTGTATATTGTTATTATCATCAATACTAATATAGCAGTAATTAATGTTTATTACAACATTATGTATTATATCTAAATATCATTAATGTTTTATAATTTAATAAACAGCAGAATTAAAATAATTATGTTTCAATGCATTGAGTTTTTGCTTATTAGCACCCTAATATTTATTCATTTACATTTATATACAAACGTTTTTTATTTTATTTATTTTTCTTTGTATGTGTTTGAGTGTGTATTATGTGTTGCAGTGATAGAATACTATACATCGGCAGTTATTGGTGTCTGATGATGACTGTTGTTGTTAGGCCAGAATTGTCAGTGCATGGCCGAGGGGTGAGTTAGTAAAAAGGGGAAGGGAAAAATTAAAAGGGAGCAGATTTGTTATCTGTCTTCCTTAGTGAAAAAAAAGAAATGATCGCCAATTTATCTGGCGAACATATTTAATTCCTTTCAAAAATCACGATTATTTTAACAAGGTATATATTAAGACAACAATCAAGAATATAAAACAGTATTTCTTACAATATATATTGTAAAAAAAAAATACATCTGGCGTGTGTATCTGGCGTGTACGTTTTTGATCACCAAATCCAAAAATCCCAAGGACGACATATATCAGAGCTATACCATTAAAATTTGTTAAGCTTACTGTAAATAAAGCTTCTAATTCTAATAATTACCATACATTATCTATAAGGAGTAATGCGCTTTTTTTTACGAAGTTGAGAAAACTGTTTATTTTCAAGACGCTGTTACACGCTTGCTATTAGTACTACAAAAAAGGTGTAATGGAAGAAATTGTAGGAAATTTAATCCTCTGTAAACATTACAATAGAAAAATATCGCTAAATTCAGCCATTTCTGAGATATTTCGAAAAAAGCCAAAAAACAAGTGTATTTTCGAGGTTTTTCAGCCGACAAAAATTCTCCCGGGGTCGACCATGTTGGATAACTCGTTTTTTGCATATTAGTAAGAATATGTACAAATTAAAAAAAGAAAATCTTCTACCCCACCTTTTGCAAGGTACAATGTATTTATTGACTGGACTAGAAAGCGACTTTGCGCTAATCGATGTGACCGCTTACATTCATTAACAGTACTTTGAACCGCAGAGTATACGTGTCATCCGCTACGCTGCAAAGTGTGCAACGTAGTTCAAGTGTGCACAGTGTAGGAAATTGCGAAGAAACAGCTGCATGTTTTAAGCGTTCTATTTTTAGCAATAATGTCTAAAAACTGTCTTTTCGTAGTAAATCGATGATGCTCTGTAACATCGTAATTAACTTTTCTTCCATCGTGAACCGTTTTTGAGATAGTAGCGCTGATTCCGCTGTTTTTCACCAGATGGCGTTTTATTTTCTTTAGATTGTAAAGATATTACAATGGAATCTACTTCAGACCAAGATCTTTACAATAAAACAAAAAGTATCAAGCAACCGTATTTTGAACTATATAACGTATGTCTCACCAGCTACGCTACAACGTGTGCAATGTAGCTCAAGTGTGCATAGTGTAAGAAATTGCGAACAAACAAATGCACGTTTTTAGCATTGTATTTTTAGCATCAATCTCTAAACTGTCTTTTCGTACTAAATCGATGATGCCCTGCAATTTTATAATTAACTTTTTCCCCGTGTCTTGAACCGATTCCGAGATAGGAACGCTAGCATGAATGTCTAAACTATCTTTTTGTAGTAAATCGATGATACTTTTCAACTTTATAATTAACTTTTTTCTCTAGAACCGTTTTCGAGATAGTAACACTAACTCCGCTATTTTCCACCAGGTGGCTCTGCAAGCGGTTTAACCTTGTACTGCATGGCCACTTTACTATACTTACATACCATTTTTAACACTATAGCTGCAGCCGCTTGACAGTTAAAAGCATTGGAACTGATTTTTTTGGGCACCCTGTATTTTCTTTAGATTGTAAAGATATTACAATGGGACCTATTTCAGACCAAGACCTTTTCAACAAAACAAAAAGTGTCAAAATCGGAGCATCCGTTCAGAAGTTATGAGCTAACAAACATAAAAAAAACATACGGTTTGAATTGAGAACCTTCCTTCTTTTTTTGAAGTCGGTTAAAAATATGTATTAGTTAATAAGTTATTCGTAAAGAAAAATTTCCCATAGAATAACAGTAGCTTCGGATTTCGGCGGCGATGAGTGAAACGGGCCCTTAAGCTTGTAGATGGGAAGTGGCAGGTTCGATCTCAGGTCGCGCCATCGACCTGGCCGTTCGGAGTTTTCCGTAGTTTTCTCCGAAACTCGCGTATATACGGGCTAGGCCCCTTAGGAGGACCCCACACACACACACACACACGGAAAGCATTCCACTTTTAGTCCTAGGACCCTAGTGAAGTCAGTCGGCTTAAGTCACGCAACCACAACCAAGATTTTGTTTTTTTTTAAATGATCATTTTGTCAAATGTTTCTATGCTTTCAGTGTTATTTTTATTTAGTCGGTTCAACGAAATTATATTAACTTGCTATTTAACATTATGTAGAATGACTGTTAAAATGGTAAAATTTTACACGACTTTTTTTTTTTTTTTTTTTTTTTTCCCTTTCACAAAAATAAAAATTTCACTAAAGTGTTTGTTTATGTCTTTTCTTTCTTTCTTTCTTTCTTTTTTTTTCCCACAAAAAATAAATAAATAAAACTAGTATGCTGTGGCTACCACAAGACTTTCTTCTACATTTTCCTATGAAAATTCACTCAGTAACAATATTAAAAACAAAAAAAAAACATGGTTTTTGTTATATTTTTATTTTTTATTTATTTATTTTAAAGATATTGCAAAACCCATCCCTAATTCTTTTTGGTAGGTTCCATTAAACACCCAAAAGAATTATTAAAACTTTTTAAAAATATCTGTAGAAATTTTAGCATTTTGAAGATCATGAATTTATGAAAAAATGCGAACTGAGAAAATGAAATTTAAAGATTTAAAATCTGTTTAAAAAAAATAAATAAATAAAAGGAAATTAAAGGAAATTAAAGGGGACTAATGTGCAAGTTGTACCTGAAAGGACTAAAGTGAAAGTTGTACCTCACGGGGCTAATGTGCAAGTTGCACCGAACAAACAAACTATTTCTTTCAACGAAAATGCCTACTAACCCTGGACGATAGGTCTAATACTCGTATATCGTATCATATTATGTATCGTATTTATCGTAATATAACTCAATACTTATTTCGCTTCCTTCTTCGACTCGTTTTAATACGCATTTTTTATATGCATGAGCAGCCTCCGAAAAACAAAAACTTTAAATCATTAAATTCATTTTTTTTTACTTATTTTTATTTCATATTATTTCACGCGCACTTTTTATTTCCTAATTCAAAATTATTAAAAAAAAAACTTTTTCGATATCGCTTGTAACGATACTGATTATTATTAATTTTCTTTTCTTTTTCTTTCAATAATAATAATAATAATAATAATAATAATAATAAAGATTTTGATGAAATTCTGGCAAAAGCAGAATTTAGTTTAGGACGGCGGACTATTAGTTTTTTTTTTTCTTTTTTCAAATTATAACATCGCTTTCAAATTGTTCAATTATATTTTCGATAAATTTTAGATTTCGACAACTATCGAAATCGACAACGCGAAAATCTCAGATTGAGACTAATAGGCCCTCAGTCCTAAAAAAAAATACGTTCTTTGACACAACTTTAGAGAAACTTAATCATTGGATGATAACCAATGGTCATAAGGAATTAATTTGGTATCTACCAACATAAATTTTTCAGAATCTTGAGAGGCTTTTTGTAAAACTTCGAAGGCTTTTTATGAATAAAAGGAAGTTTTTGTCATTAAATTAAAATCTGAATAAAACCAATTTTAATTTAGTGCCACTGCGCTATTCTTAAATACTAATTACTTAATGTTTTAGAGTTCTTCTTTTGTGATTGTAAGTTTGTTTAGTAATGCTAAAAGAAATATTAAAATTTTTGGATTAGTTATGGATGCGAAGTTTGTGTGAATTTCGTATGCATGGTTCTATATTTTTCTTTTAAAATTTGTAGTAATCACAACAGCATCGCACTGAAAACATTTACAGTAAATTCGAATGCATCTTTAATAATTATTATATCGATATTCTGGGTACATATAAGTTAATGGTTATTAATTCTATATAAATATTAACATCTATTCTCCATAATTCTGATTTTTCTTTGTTTTTTACTACAATTAAATTTAAATTACATTTCATTGCTCGAATTCCATTATTTTGATTTTTTTTTTTTTTTAAGCGCATTTAAAATTTAAAAGGTTTATTTGAAAATATCGGTCACTAGGTGAGCGAAGACCAACTAGTCATTAAAAGAGTCTAACAAAAGGAGTAATGTATTTTTTTCCTCAATAAAACGTAAAATAATGTTTACAAGTATGATTATGCCTGTTTTTTCTATATTTTTGCTCAATTTTATTTCTATACATATGTGCTCAGCAAAAATATAGCCACCTGAAATTTTGAAACATCTTTATGAACACCCTTTTTTACCGACTTAATGACTTAAAATTGACACATATACAGTCAAATATCACTTCAAATTGAAATAAATCAGTGTAGTAACTATGACAAATAAAATTAATTTTTTCACACTTGCCATACACAATCTATCACGCATACAATGGACAAATGTTTCTTATATCTTCTTATACACACCTTCAACAATAGAAACGCAGTTTTAACGACTGGTAATGGCTTTGAGAATCTCAAGCAAAATAATTTGAATATCACAATCATGGGAATGTGTAGAGGTGAAGCTCAAATAAATTATTTCATGTAATAAATGTCATTGTCATACCTATGCTGGAATCGTTTAACCAAGCTGATGGTGGTGGCATCGAGCAAGTACACGCCAAATCTAGCACACCTCACCTCGAAGAAGTTCACGCTCGCTTGCACCTGAAAGTTATGACCAAGGAATTGGTCAAAAGCGAAAACGGGCACAAAATCATAAAGCACGCAACGCACGATACAAGTCATTCTTTTCTCTTAAGGCACTCGGATTAAGATGAAACTCTTAAGATCTTCGTTGGTAAGTCAAACTTTCTATGTATTATTTACTTGTGATAGAAATAACTTCTAAGTTTTTATTACTTGTATGCTATTTTCAGTAAGGGGAATTTTTAAACGTTTTTGTCTATTTGTTTATTTAAACCAAATAGAAATGTTCAATAGAATTGTTATCTAACGTCTTCTAACCTTTTCAGAAAAACATATTAAGTCTTTTAATTCTTATTATTTATTTATTTATTTTAAGGTTTTTACGAAATTTTATTTAAGCTCTTGAATAATACAAAAAAAAAAAAAAAAAAAAAGTTATAAGACTTAGTAAAATAATGATTGAATTTTAGCAGTTAGTAATAATTTAAACGTTTTCGGTAGAAAAAATAAAAAATAGGATTGGCATAAATAAATAAATAAATAAAAGTGAAAGAATTGAATATTGAATTTTTCTTAAATGAAATTTAAAAATGGCTTCGATATGAAATTTTTCCACTAATTTTGATGCAAAAAGAGATTTTTAAAAATTTACATAATTATGCATTTTATAATTATACACTATTACTGAATAAAATATCAAGAATTATGCAAAATACGAAACAATATATGTGCCCTTGTATGCAATTTTCATTCAGTCGGAAAATTCTTAAAATGTAATATAAAGGAAAAATATACATGCTTATATTTACTTTTAGAAAAATTTAGACATTATTTATTTATTTATTTTTAAAGCACAGATGTATGTCTTCCATTATTAAAGAGAATATACACTTCACAGAAATACCTTTCCTCCTTCCCTCTGACCCGGTCACTTTTTTAGTTTCTAAAATAAGATAAAACTCTGTCTTAAATTTTTTAAACAGCTCTAATTTATCATTCTTGCAATTTAAACTTTCTTTTCTTTTCTTTTTTTTTTACGTATTTATTATATACGAATAATTTAGATTTAATTTATTTTCAAAATAAAATTCGTTTTAAAATATATTTTAATCTGGAGTGGAATTATGATTTGAAACTATCAACTAAGTACTATTTTAAAATTGTTACACTCTTTTAAGTATCACAAATCGTGCAGTTGGGATATTTTCGATTTTACGCTTAATAACATGTATTTGCTACTATAACGAGGTAATAACTTTCATTGTGAAACCATAAATATTAAATATAATACAGGAATTAATTTTCTCTTTCTTTATGCGAGCTCTTTTTTTTTCCTTTCTATAATTAATTTCAACTATATATTTTATACTGAAAAAATATTTAAAAAAAAAATTAATATATATATATTTATTTATTTATTTATATATATAGGATTATCATTTTTAGGTAATAGTTTTATTTTGATCTTCGTTTTTCTGGTTTTACTATCGGCGTTTCGGGCCTGTGAACAAAGAAATTCTTAGCTTTTGCTTTCTTTGTGACAGAAAAACATCCATTTTTTAGCATATTTGCATTCTACCAGGCCCTTGAAAACGTTATAATGCAAATAATGCTTTTTTCTCATTCCGATTTCCAATAATTCATTTCGATTTTTCTTTAATTCTTTTTTGGTTTGATTTGGGTAGTCTTCGCTTATGATCCGAATAATTGTTTTAATACTGAAGTTAAATCATCTTTAAATTTCAAATTTTTGCACTGATAATATTGTATTACTATATATATATATATATATATATATATATATATTGAAAAACATTAATATAATCAGTGCAAAAATGTTTTTATGAAATTTAAAGATGACTCAACTTCAGTATCAAAACAATTCCTCGGATCACAAGCTGAGACTACCCATATCAAATCAAAGAATAATTAAAGAAAAATCGAAATACATATTGGAAATTGGAATTAGAAAAAAAGCAATATTTGCATTCTAACGTTTTCAAGGGCCTGGTAGAATGCAAATATGCTAAAATATGGATGTTTTTCTGTAACAAAGAAAGCAAAAGCTAAGAATTTCTTTGTTCGCAGGCCCGAAACACCCATAGACAATCCATTAAAGAAGAAGATAAAAATAAAACTATAACCTAATATGACAAACCATAACCATATAAAATTAAGATTAAAATAAAGATTAAAATAAAAATACAAAGATACAAAAATTAATCTTACTGAATAAAATATTTGATATGAACACAACTCAAAAAAGAAATATACATAGTCAAAACAGAAAAACGAAAAACTAAGATCATAATAAAACGATAATCATAATAAAACCTTTACCTAAATATGAAAAACCATAACCATTTAAATGTAAGATTAAAAAAAATAAAAAAACCCATAAAATTGTAGAAGAATAAGATTACTTTAACCTTTCAAAAATGAAACTGAAGCAATAAACGTCGCACATGTAAAAATGTAACAATCAGTTAGTAGTTAGATTCACAGTTAATTAGTTCAAAATAGCATGGACCATAGAGTAATTTTTAGGATTCACAGTGGAATTCATGTAGGGTAAGGATTCAAATCCTGAAATAAACAGATGATGATTCCTAATATTGAATCATGAATAGTGCTGCCATCTGGAGTAATAAGATGAAAATAATGGAAAAATACAATAAAATAATGGAAAAATACAATAAAATAAATTTAGGATTCAAATAATCAATGTATTTGATTGAAAACCAAAAAATAATACCTAATATTTAGACGTAAATTTAAATTTGAATAAAATTTGAATAAAATGTATGCGGAGAAAGAAAAAAAAAAAATAAAATAAAATAAATAAATAAATAAATAAAAATAAATAAATAAATAAATAAATAATTAAAAGAATTTTTTTATTAAGTGTTTGGGATAGCCATTAATTAATGCTAAATTTTTAAAGAATCGAAATTGTAATTTTTGATGTTTGTCAGACACTAAATATTTGATCCTTAGATTATAATTAAGAAGAATATTGACAAATACAGATTTATGTAAGCATGTTTTAAAGTTAGTGAAAAAATTTACCTTAAAGGGGAAATCTTTCTTTTTATCGTACAAGTCAAATTCTAATTGGCCATTACAATTAAGAATAATTTTTAAATCTAAGAAATTAATGACACTAGAATCCAAATCAGTACTACTTAGAGACAGATTTTCAGGATATTTGACAGGTAAGTCTAGTTTGGTGCGATTTTTATCCAAATATAATATAATTATATCATCAATGTATCGTAGTAATTTAAAGTTAGTACACTCAATGTCACGCTCATAATAATATAAGTATAGATCAGCTAATATGCTAGAAGCAATTCCACCTTGTGGCAATCCTAAACGTTGTTTATATAAATAATTATTGAATAAAATATAGTTATGGAAAAGGATAAACCTAGTCAGAGTTTTAAAGGCTGAAGGAGTTATGCTAACATTTAGATTTAAATACTGCAAATTTTCTACAAAGAGTTTATTTATAATATCAAACATATCTTTAATATCAATATTATTAAAAAGATCATTGAAATCAAAAGTTTTTATACCAGTAATATCAGTAAGGTTTTTAATTTTATTTTTGAGTTGAAAACTATTTTTTAGAAAAAAATTACACTTGTTAGAAACAATATAACTATGTAATTTTTTAAGGATATTCAATAACATAATATTAGCATTAGAAGTATAGGCATTGCAGGCAACAGAAACAGTACGAAATTTAATAGGATCTTTATGAAATTTTGGAATTACAACTAAATAAGGATAATTGTAGTTATTACATTTAGTTTTTATCAACTTATAGTAATTAAATATATGCCTATTTTTAATATCGATACTGTCATTAATCTTAAGAAAAATATTACTAGTATCCATAGTATCAAAAAGAAGTTGTTTATAATACTTTTTGCAAATAATTGCATAGTTATTAGCCGCCTTGTCAACATAAGTAATAATAAATTTAGACTGTAAGTCTAAAATTGCTGAATGAATTTCTTTGAAATTATAGTACTTGATATTAGAAAGATGGTGCATATTATAAACTAAATCAAGTTTAAATTTCTCCAATAACTTAAATTTCCACTCATTAAAAAATTCCACTGGTTTATTATAATCAATAGCAATTTTGTATATAAAGAGATCCAAGTCTAAATTAAATTGAGTAATGATATCAATAAATTTGAATTTTGAGGGCATCCGAAATTTAGTACCATACTTCATCAAAGATCTAAGAGTAAGATTTTCCACAATATTGATATCACCAGTAATAATATGACCATGAGAAGTATTGAAAAAAGATTTATATTTGGAATCAGAACAATAGCATGGAGGATGATCATTAGAAGTAAGAAATTTAGCAAATTTATTGTAGTTAAATATTTTTCTACCTAAAGTAATATTGTATTTAAAAGTTTTTTGAATGATGAAGTTTTTGATCGAAAAAGGATTGGATGGATCATTAAGTAAATTGTGAATATGAAGTTTATTAAAAACCAGATGAGAAAAATTTATCACCATGAGAGAGTTATTTATTTTTCGACCAGACTTTAAATCAAGTTTAATATTAAAACACTCAGCCCTATAGTGTAAAATATCAAAGAATACATCACTGAAGTGTGAATCAAAAGAATGAGAATGGAATACTTTAAAATATTTAAGAAGATACTTCTTTTTAATTCCAAAAATAAAATTACGTATAACTTTCCAATTATAAGACTGAAGAAAAATACTTTCTAAGGATTTGAGATTTTGTAATATATATGAAATGTCCAGATGTTGGGAAGACGACCTAGAAGATCCCCTAGAAGTTCTAGTAGTCTTTTTATATAAAGAGTGATTTAGAGTTTTATAAATATTACTGTAAAATTCAATATTTGAAACCTTGGAATAAACAGAATGTTGTTTATTATAAACATTAGAATTTAAACCAAAAGGATAGATAGTATTCAGTGATTTAATATATTGTGATTCAAGTAAGAGACGTTCATTCAAATTCTTCTTAAAATTAAGAATTTTCACAGTAATATTATTAAAGTCATGTTGATGGAAGTGCATATATTCAAAATTAGTGGTAAATTGACGTGATTTTTTAATATCAGAGCGATGTAAGTTAATCCGCTTGTGTAATGGATTACTAGTTTGTCCAATATATACCATATTGCATAAATTGCACTTGAGAGAGTAAATAATATTAAAAGCTTTACAAAAAGTAACATGAGAAGAGCTATCACTAAAATGAGAAGCATCAGCAAGAGGGCATGTAAGACATCTAGTAGAATTACACTTTTTGAAAAATAAATTGCGAAGAGGAGGATGATATAGGTAGCAGGATGACGATCCAGAGTAATCCCTATACATTACTCTGTACCGAGCACAAGACAAACCATAAGATTTGCCTTTTTTGCCAGGCGCTAGGAATTTACTTAGAACAACCATTTAATGAATAATGAAGATAAATATTGGATATATAATAAATTGAGACAATAATTATAAAAAATATTGGAATTTAACTAAGCTTGCAAAATTATAATAGAAGCTTGATAAATTCGTAAAAATAGATAAATATGTTTTCCTATAAAAAACTAAAACTTTAGAGAATCTTGAGTAAAATAAATATTTTTTGAACATAATAATTCTATGAAATTCTGGATTAAAATAAATGGAGCACAAAATTGTATAAATACATAAACAACCTTTAGTAGAAAAGTATGAAAAAAGTATTAATATTTACAAAAAGTGGTCATAGCCATGATGAAAATTCATCAATGATATATACAACAATATATACAATAATAATTTATTTAAAATAGACCCCTCCCAAAAAAAAAATAAATAAATAAAAGGATGACTAACAAATAATAATGTAGTAAAACACACAATATTACCAGTAAAGAAACTTGCTAAATGAATGATGAAAGTAGTTCAAAATGATCATTAAATTGTAAAACACTGAATGAGAATTGTAATACACTGAACAAGAATTGATATAAGAATTGAAATAGTATTATAGATAATAATAGTAGTAATAATAGTAGTAATACAACATAAAATGCGCAACAGCAGCTATAAAATGATGTATTTAAAAAAAATTTGTGAAAATTAATAAATATATATTATACTTTTCTATTAAAAAGGAAAGAAATTTTTCTTGCTTTAAAAAGTATTAACAAAGTATTTAATTCTGAACTTGTAGTAACATAATATATTTAATGATTTTGCCTAAAGAATAGTTTTAGAGCTTAATTTTTCCTTTTGTAAACGAATACATTATGAGGGATAAAAATGCCTGTGAAATTTGACATTCAAATTAGAAAACAGTAATAGCGTTTGAGACAAATTAGTGATAAATTTCATGTTAAAATTGAAGTGAAAATAATTTTAACTTTTAATATAATTAAAATAATTAATGAAATGCTTATTATTCATGATCACTTTTAATTAAAAATATTTCCATGGTACCAACACTGTTTAGAGATTTAAAAAAGAAAAAAAAAAAAAAAAAAAAAAAAAAAAAAACCTATGACATAATATTAGAAAGTGCTTCACGTACATTAATAGACTATTTTATTAGATTTTGAAAATTACATATTTATTATTAAAAGCTAAGTATATTAATAGATTATTTTTAACCATACAAATAATAATAGTAATAATAATAAT